>JAAROE010000078.1:0-25401 GCA_036365135.1 Miichthys miiuy | reverse complement strand
CCGGAGGGAGGGTGGAGAGGCCCACTGTTCCCCTCTCCCTGCTACACCTCTCCGCACCTCCCCCCCTCGCCCCTCCCGGCGTGCTGGCTGGGGCCCAGCAGCCTCCCCTGTGTAGTCAGGATGGTGAAGGGGTTGCCATGCCAAACATAATGGCTAGTGTTAACCCCCATGCTCCGCCTCCTGCTGCTGTCGTCATGGCCACAGGGGCGACAGTACAGGTGGGTCAGGGCCTTGTGGAGATGGCTGTCGTCAACCCCAAACCTTCAAGCATGTTGTTACTTGAGCTGCCTCGCCACAGGGGTGGTTAAACCACCGCTTTGTTTTACTGTTTGGGACTCGCGAGCAGTTACTGTGTGTCACCTGCTTCGTATTTGACTGAAACTCTAAATTTGACAAAACGTCCATGTACAGTAATTGGCTGAGGGATCAGTAAATTCAATTCCAGTGTTTGGCACTGGTCCCCAGTTTGAGAAACAGTGTGCTTGAAGTCCCCCCCACGCTCCCCTGCATGTTCTCTGTAACACAAACAGTGTGAAAGCAGATAGGCTTCCCCCAGTGGGAAGTAGTTAACCTAACATGCGAATGAGCTGATGACTTTGGTACAAATCAGACACACCTCTGTGTGCATTTGCATGTTTTCAACAGACATATATACAAATGTTAGAATAGTAATGTTTATTTTTGTCTGTACATCTGTGCAGAAGAACTCTGTAGTGTCTTTATCTGCTTCTCTGTTTTGCCTCAGCGGCCCTCAAATCCCAACCCAAACCCGGTGAGGAAGAACCACGCCTGCGAGACGTGCGGGAAGGCTTTCCGTGACGTTTACCATCTCAACCGCCATCGACTGTCCCACTCGGACGAGAAGCCTTTCTCCTGTCCCATCTGCCAGCAGCGCTTCAAGAGAAAGGACCGCATGAGCCACCACGTGCGCTCCCACCAGGGTGGTGTGGAAAAACCCTACGTCTGCCCCCACTGTGGCAAGGCGTTCTCCAGGTGACATAACTTCATTGTCAGGATTGAGTTAGCTGAGGACTGAGACAGTTATTAGTTTAGCATAAACACTGGAAACACATTGAAACAGCTAGCCTGGCTCTGTCTGAAGATAACAAAATCCATCTACCACCACCTCCAAGGCTCGCTAATTATTATATCTTCATTTAATTTGTATAATAATTAGATGTAATATTACAATCTGCCATTTTACAGGTGATTACTAAGGCTGTGACCATTGACTAAGTTAGATAGCCAGCCAGCCAGCTGGTGTTTCAATTTAACAAGTGACCACGTTAACTGGTGACAGACAGCTGCATGCATCTGTGGCTCTTCCTATTTCAACAGCTACATGCGTTCAGCTAACGGCCGCCGGGTAACATGGTCACGGGTTAAACGAAACACTGGCTGTAGTATATGTAGCGTACACTTAACTTTCTACAATGTGAAATCAAGAAATCAAGTCTTATTTAAAGGACAGGATTACACAGCAATATTCATTATGTACGTACAATATTAGCGGACATTAGCCACTATATGCTACTGGTCATACAGGACCAAGTAAGAGAAATACCTGGCTGTATTTAATTGAGCAAGCATTTATTTCTTATTAATTTATCTTTTGTTTTCAACTTCAGCTATTGGAAATGTGCATTGAATTTCTAATCTTATTTATATATTTATTATTATATTATGTTTTTTCTTAATCAGCTGATACCTGGCCGGATTAGTGAAAACTAATATGTTGACCCTCTTCCTTTCCCAAGGCCCGACCATCTAAACAGTCACGTCAGACAGGTGCACTCCTCGGAGCGACCTTTCAAATGTCCGGTACGTCATGTTTACTCTCTGTAATATCTCTTCTAGCAGCTTTTTTTAGTCCATCCATCCACATTCCAGATGACTCAAGGTTGAGGTCTTTTACTTTGCTGCACTTTTATTTGTGCCTTCAGCCGCCTCTGTTGACATGAGCAAATGAACATTGTGAATATTGCCATAGAAACTGCTCTAAATAATAAAGTACATGCCATCTAAAAACAGAGCTTACGCAGCATGTATCTCATTATAATTGTACTGTTATTGTTCTGTGTACATGCAGCTGCTCAAAACCTGATGTTTACATGAGCATGACAAACATACTTCATCACGTACTGTACACTATATTTGAACATACAGTAAATGCATGTACATGTGTATGTATATTAGGTTATTCTCCGTAGTGGAGCTGCTTTTTGCGCACAGATTTTCAAGTTCAAACAGTAAAAGTTAACATAACACAGTCTACAATATTTTGCCTTTATACATTTCCCTATATTCACTCATTGATTCCATCTTTTTTTCAGACCTGTGAGTCCAGCTTTGCCACAAAGGATCGTTTGCGTGCACATGATTCGCCATGAGGAGAAGGTCCCCTGTCACATCTGTGGCAAGCTCCTGTCTGCTGCTTACATCACAGATCATATGAGGGTGCACAACCAATCACAGCACCACGCCTGCCATCTCTGTAACCGCAGTAAGTACAGATGCCATCATTTAAAGCTGCTATCATCAATATTTTTATTTGTTATTATTAACACGACGACATGTTTTTGTGAACGGGACCTGTCATAGCAGTAAACCCACCGAGAATTATCCTCATCTCTGCAGTTTTCAGTTCTATGGAGCCGGTAACTTTAGTGTTTCAGTCGCCTCCAGTCACAGCAGGCAGTTGTTCCCAATAAAAAGACAGAAAGTTAGTGACAAACATACTGTAGTGGAGATTTATCTGCTAAAGAGTGAGATATTTCCTTCTGGAGAACAGAGCTAAAAGCAGACTGAATATTGCACTTATATTCCCCAGGAGGACAGAAACATGACTCCAAATGAATCGTGAATATTTTGCTCCATATCTGCTGGATACGTAAATGTCAGAGTCAATTTTAAAAGTGGCCAAAAACATCTGTGTATCATGTTTAACCTGTAATTTTAACCCTTTTGTTGTAGCTTTGTGTAAAATGCAAGATTATTGATGTGTTTAAAGATATGAGATTCATTCATTCATTCATTACAGTCATGTTTTAAGAGTTTGTTCTTCTCAGGTCAGTTTTTGTGACTTAAACCTCTGTCTTTACCCCATTGGTTACATCACATGTGGACTGTGTCATCTACTTTGCATAGGGAAGATCAGGCATCATCATTTATTGCTTTCTTTGGCTTAGTGCTGTAGCATTTATTGCTGTAATATTCACCCTTTCCTCCCGTCTCCATCAGGCTTCACCACACTGACATACCTACGTGTCCACGCCCAGAAGCACCATGGTCAGGAGTGGAAAGACAGTCCGGGTGGCTTTGGCGGCACAGCCTCAGGCGGCGTACTCGTCTGCCACTTGTGTGGCGTCCACTGCAAGACACCCACCCAGCTCCAAGGGCACATGGGCACCCATAGCAACAACCAAGGCGCTCCGAGCCCCATCACCTCTAATGTGGCTGCCAGCAGCTCTGTTTCCCTTAGCAACATGGTGACAGCGCCTACTGTGTACGTCACCGGTAACACTGTGGTGGACCTGCTCGTCACAGACTGCTCTAGCATTGCAGCACCTCAATCCCACAGTTAGCAGTAGAGAGCTCAGCAATAATAACCCCAGTCCCTTAACAGAGGGCAAGGTTAGAGAAGGTTAACGTGTAGATGCTGATCCAGTTCCAGTTTTGTAATGTCCCCACTTATAGGTAAGGTTAGGATTAAAGAGTGCAGATTAACACCAGTCAGCGTTCAAGGGCAGTATCACCTCAGAGCTGCAGAGCTGGAGCATCAGAGGAAGAGCTGTATTAATATCGCAATGAAGTCATGGAAGGAGGGACCTTTGTGGCTGCAGCACGTTCAGCAACACTAACGACAAACATGGATGTGTTGTCGAATATTCCCGAATGCGCTTGTGGATTTTTAAGACTCCTATGAAACTGTGGTATTGTGAGCATCTACTGTATTACTCTCCCCTCTCTGCCCTCTCCCTCTGTCCCTCCCCCTCAACCCTGGCATTGGCTGCTCTCTGCAAGTGCACCAAGTACTGTATATCTCACACCAGCTCTGATCTTACCTCCATTTTGCAGCTCACTTACTAAGAATCCAAATGGCTTTGCGTTAAGAAGTAGGGAGAGAATAGCTCTCAGAACACGTACAGTAATGAAGAAACACATTTAGAAGGGAAGTTGTGTGTTTGGGTGTGCGTAAGTCAGGGCTCTTCTAGCATGTTAGCTTGTTTGTTCACTAAAATCAACATTTGATTTTTTGCAATGCCAGTTTATTAAGTCTCTAGAGGGCTGTTTGTAGATCAGGACAGGAGGCCATACGCGTCGTGGTCAGTATGGACTTGTGGGATGTACTTGTTCATTTGTTTCCTAATGGTACAGAGATAAGAATACAGTTGCATTCAGGAGTGTCAAGCACCTTAAATTGTTATTGTTTGATTCAGCGAGGATCAAAATGGGTTTGAGATTTCTTGGATTTTCTTGCTCTGAGTCTTCCTCTCTGGATCCGGGCCATTAAAGAAAAAAAAATTTTAAAGAGAAAAGAAACTGCTAATCAACACTTTCAGCTTCTGACATGGCAATTCTTGCACCTGAAAACTACCTTTTGCATGAAAATAAGCTCGCTCAGTCATGCTTATTGTTAGGGAGCTGTCATGACAAAAGAAACTTTTAGCAGTTCCACCGAGTTAGTTGGCTGTAAACGATAATATTTATTTAAAAAAAAAAAGTGTTGATTTTATTCAGAAAATTTTAACATTGTTGGCCATTCATTTGATTGTATCTGTCATTGCCATAGTCCTTTTTTGTTTTCTCTATGTACCAGTCCAATGAGTGAAACTTATGCATTAGATTTAGTCATTTAACTCTGTATAGCACACGATGTTCTGAACGCAAGTCATTATCGTTCTACATTAATCATATGAAGAATGGTCGCTTGTCCGTTTGATATTTTCGGTTGCTTTGAGTTATATTGTGAGTGATGTGGTGTCGCGAAAGGGCTTATAAGGTCATAAGTCAGGCAAAATAAGAAGTACAATGGGAGTTTGACAACACCACGTGGTATGCTGTAAACAAATCCTGGTTTTGTACTGGAGTGCTTTTTCAGTTTTGTGTTAATATGTTACCCTGAAATTTGTAGAGTTGTTCCTTTGTTCCTTTTTTTTTTTTTTTTCTTTTCTTGGAAATGTGTTCTTCCTGTTGAGAAAAGTAGTGATTTATTAAAAAAAAGTTAATTTTAGGTTTTTCTCCATTACACTAAGAAAAAAATAATACCTCTACTCTAGGATTCTGTACAGCTCTTGTGATACATCTTAATGCCTTATCGTACTCAACTGCATTTTAATTCTTTTATGATGAAATATTTCAAATCTTAGTCATGGATTCATTAAGAATATTAATGGGATGTATTTATATTTATATTTTTATATTTCTCAACAGTATGCATGTCTAAAAGGTTGTTAGAGCAAAAAAAAATCAATGATGCTTACTACAGTCATAAATATTATGTTATTTTGTAGATGAAGTAGAGCTCATGTTATTATTTTGTAATTTGGACAATTTAAAGTAAAAAGAGTAAACAGGTTTCATTTCGTGTGTTGATTCTTTGTCATGTGATCACTTTTACACCACAGCTTCATCGTCACATCCACGACTTACACACAGGCGTTCACCCTGGATGTGCAGCAGCATGTACGGGTATGATGTGATTCTGTTGATCAAAATGTTTCACAGATGAGTGTGACACGTTATACTGTAGTGAGGCTACAAAACACACACTTAATTATGATTTATAACTAAATAATAACTATTATTAAGGAAAGGTTTATAGCACACTAGATAAAAACAGACAATATGATGATGAAGAAGCAGAAGAAGGAGAGGAAGAACAAAGAGTAAATACATAACATACATAACACATAGGTAACTTTATATTAAAAAAGACAGAATTCAGCTAACTGCACCCACATACAAACTTGAGCACCAGTGGCTGGATGCAGGATGCACACTGTTGCCCATAAAATTGGAATAAAATATTTTTACAGATATATATACTGTTAGTGGAAGAGTTTTTCATGAATAACTGGACAAATGTGGACAATGTGACTTTGCATCAACATGGATCTTGCACAGTTACAGGTTTTTGTCAAGAATATATTTATTTCTGGATGCACAGATCAGCTCCTGCACACTTTACTTCTCCTACCCTTTAAAAATCATGCAAAGAGGAGCTGCAAAGGAATGCAGCAGAAACAGGCTATGTGTTGGATAATGAACACAACTCTCTTGCTGTTCTCGACTTGACAAACTTGTTACGTTATGCATCGCTGTATTGTAAACCTGAACACAGCAGGTTCAGACATATTCTCTACAGATTGCTGAAAGTAAATCTGGAGTTATATGAGAACACTAACAAAAGTAGATGCACTTAAACACTTAAGCACAAAATAAGGCTGGTGGATTTTCCTTTAACGTCTGCTCTGTTTCTTTTAGGACAAATCCTCTTTTCAGCTTTAATAGTCTTTATAATTTATGGTAAATGTACGAAGCGTTTAACTGAATTTTACACTCAAGACAAGACTGCTGCTGTTCCAACTTCTGGGCTGTATGTCTGGTGACTAAAGCTGTAACAAGTCAATTCAATTCCCACCATGAGCAAACTAATGGCAAGGAAAAACTTCCTTTTAACAGGCAGATACATTTCTTAAGCCTACTTTAGGAGAATCCGCCTACCTACTGGGTGCTGGTTTTTAAACTGTCCAACTGAATTCTGGTTTGAAGTATACTGGACTGCACTGAACTTTAAATTACAGTATTAAAGATACACATTTCATAGGTTTTCTGTTATCATCACTTAAACCACTTAAACAGAACAACGGTGGAGAAGGTTAAAGTTACAGGAATTTGTAACCTTTGCTTTCCTTCTTTAAGCTTTTCGCTCATGTTTTCTCTCTTACACTACACAAAACTCACTCAAGTTTTGCACTTTCCTGTGATTTTTGCCTTTAAATGTTTTTTATTTGTATTTTTTCACCCAGAATTGGCATATAAGTATGCCATATAAATGTGTGTTGCATGTTTGCAGTATATACTTGTGTCCTAATGTATTGATTAGGTTCTTAATACTTCCCCGAACAAGCTTTGAGTAATTTATCACAGACTGTATAGAATAGCAGAAGAAAACAAGATATTCTGCTGACCTGAGTTCCGTTTTAAGTTACAAAACGGTGAAAAAATGGTCACAAGCAGCAGATTTTTCCAGCTGTAGGAACAATATGAGTTACAGTTTAACATGCCCTAAACACTAAGGACAGTGGCGCATGATTGATGACTGATGTTGATTGATATGTAATCTGCAAACCTATAAACATGTCACGGTTTTTCAAGGCTGCAAAATGTGAGGACCCTGAGTGTACAAACATACCAGGCAGGTCTGACAATATACAGGATTGATTGTTGATCTGTTCATTTGCCAATACGGGTCCATTCAAAGGTCAATTGAACATCCTGACAGAGATAAACACTTCTCTAAGTGTAAACAGATAAATGGTATTAATGAGCTAGGTAACTATCTGGATGTGTTTAAGTATTTTAACAGTGGTTGTCTGGATTAAATACATAAATCCTGAGTCCTTTTGTTTGCATATATAGAAACTATGAATGAATATTGCAAACTATGAATGCAGATGCAGCAGATATCCGCCTATTCATTCAACATTTCCTGCATTAAAAACAAAACAACAAAAGCACAGTTTGCAAAATGCAGTGAAATGACTGGTGCAAATTTCTCGTCATGTCATGAGCTGCTGCCTGCTGGACCTGTAGGAACAAGCTGGCGCAGCAGTCCACGGCGTTGAGTCAACGTTGCATCTGCGAAGCTGAGGCAGCAGCGGCGGCGGCGGCGGCGGCGGCATCACTGACTGGTCCTACATGTCGAGAGACAGATGAGATGACATAGAGGAGGAAGCAGCTAACGTTACCTGGAGCAGATTTTTGTGTTGTTTTTTTTTTTGTTTTGTTTGTTTTTTCTCAATCAGTTTGTTTAAATTGACTAGATCGCTAGGCTAGTCACCAAATGCTCTCAGTGAGCTACCATCACATAGATGTCGATCTAACTTGCTGCAAGCTAGCGTTTTAGCTCGCTGCCGCTACCCTTCAGACATTGAAGTGGCCACATAAACATGCGGATCATCGAGGCGGAGACCCCCGGGACATCTCTAACGTTAAACGCTTTCTGCAGGACACGAGTTTCGACTGGCCGCTGACTTTGGACTCTGCAGATTATCTGTGTAAATAGATTTTTTCTCCCCATTTGATTCTGAACATGTGCAAACTCCCCAGTCTGTTAGCCAGTTAGCCACGGTTAGCTCGACTGCTACTGCTAACTGCTACAAACAAATAGCAAGCTAACAAACCAGTTTAACGCCGACACGGCGTTACCACGATGGAGAGACTCAACATGGACAGTGGCACATTCAAATATGGGTTGTTGTGTATTGGGTGTCATCATCTCGCTAACTACCGTTATTTGAATTTGGTGAAATGGTTGCTAACTAAGCCAACGGTGACTTAACTGCTACTGCTAATGCTACATTATTCTTTTAAGGGGGGAGTGCTAACGATATTAGCGTCATTGTTAGCAGGGGATTCAACAGCGCAGACAGTTGCTCATGCTTACGAAGGCGAAGGATGACATTTAATGTTAGCAGCGTCGTCTCTGCTCGTTACAAACTACACACTTGACCCAGTTTTTCTCGCTAACAAGTTGCCAACTAATGTAAGAAAGCTGGTTAGTTTAGCGTTACCTGTAGCTATCTGCTCTTATTTTTAGCTTAACTAGCTGATTTTTTTATGAATGGCTTCATGTAAAACGTAATGTTACCAAGTGTGATGACAAATATATGACAAAGTGTGCACTCGGACTTAATTGCACAATTTAGACAGTTTGGCAAACAGTTTGGCACATTAGTACTGTGCTAGTTTAATTATATGTCCACCTCCAGCCTTATTTGTTGTGCTACCTGCCAAAGCTTGACCAGTAATTAGTTTGTCAGACAGGTGACATGAGCTAACGTTGTTGCCAGGAACTATGAGCACCAGCAGCCCTCATGCCTGTGTCGATATTTTCGACGTTGAGGATTTTAAAATAGCGCAATGCGTATTTTGCTAATGGACTTCCAACTTTTTAATGAGTCAGCTAGTCTAGTGTAAGCAAACTGCTAAACCGCATGGATATACCACATGGTCGCCCCGAGGAATAAATGGGCAAAGTGAATGCCGCTTATAATGTGATCAGATGGATGGAGGGCAGCAGCAGCAGCATGCTGCACAAAGGGCCTTCTGTCTGATGTTCTGCCCTGACACTGTGCTCAGCATTTATATAGCCCCCCTCTTGCTCCTGATCCCATGTACTGCCCCTCTTTTAACATCAATTATAAAGATCACTGTCCATGTCTCCTCCGCTTTATCTCGTACACTTGTCAAGATCACCAGTAAAGGTTGAGCTCTACGTTGCCACATATGTTGGACTTTGATAAGTGTGCTGTGTTTGTTATCTCGCTAAGTGCAGCCAAATGTATACTCATGGGAGTTGCCACTGTAGAGATCAGTGTGAGCCGTTTGCTCACCGATTTGTTGTTTTGTTCTTTTGTGTACAGAGAGGGGGAAAGAGCGACGGATCTCAAGGACCAGATTGCACCACTGAACTTTTGCCACTCAGACAGATCGCGGGGACCATGCTGACCATCTTAGCTGCTGGGTCTGTGTTCTTTCCAGGCCTTTTCTTGTTGTCCAAACAATGCTTGAAGTCAATCCCAGCGCTGAGATGGAGCGAAGGAGATGCAGTCATCGTATCTGCAAGGTGAGACCTTTTTTTTTTTTTTTTTTTTTAAATGGTTTTTGGTTTCTGTATGATCTTAACTTATGGATTCAGAGCCACTTTCACTGCAGTGTGACACTGCAGCTGAATCTGTATAAAAGCGCTACTTTCCTTCTTAACCACGTGTTAACTAGACTGAAAGCTGTCCACCACACTGCCTAATGAGAAGTACACTTGTCTGCTCCCAGGTTGGTGTCATCAGTTCAGGCAGTCATGGCTTCTTCAGCTGGCTACATCATTGCTTCTTCCTGCGAGGACATCATCGAGGACCAGTAAGTCAAAGAAATGCGCGTCACAATCTTTTCCATCGCATTCGATCAGCTCCATCCTTCTCTGCTGTCAGGATTTGTGATTGCCAAGGTTTTAAGATGCATCATGCAAAGGCTCTTCCAGATTTGGACTTCAGATTTCGTCATATGTCAGCTATAAATGTAAACCAAACCTTTTAACTTGACGTTCACGCCTCGATACATAGCTGCATAGTTTAAGGTGCTGTTTAAGGGTGTGTAAGCAGTTTTTAGTTCAGCTATCCCGGAAGTTTCTTTCCTCCTTAAAACCGCCCCAAGCGTTTAATCCCTTTTTTAGATGGTTGTAAATTCAGATGAGAGCTGGAGCTGTTCTTTTTTTGAGGGTGGTAACTGCACTGATTTCAGTAGATATGTCTTGTAACAGTCCAATATGTTGGTATAAAAGTGCTTGTATTGTGTATGAGTGAATTATTTGCTTGTGTGTAGTTGATATCTGTTTTCTCCTTTCTGTTTTTTAAAGCCAGCTTTTCTTCCTCCTCTCTCCACAGGCATTGGCTTACCTGCACTTACATCATGTTTGCCGTTCCCTACTTCGTGTATGACATCTACGCAATGTTCATGTGCTACTGGTACAAGCTCCGGGTCAAAGGGCACGAGGAGGCCTCGGCAGCACCCCAGCACATGAGCTCAGCGCTGATCAGCTACTTGCGTCGCGAGTTCCTCATGGTGCTGCACCATGTTGTCATGGTCACCGTCTGCTTCCCCGTCTCTGTGGTAACTGTCACACATTGCTCTTTCTGCTGGGCTGAGATTTGAGTGAGACGAGGGGAAAGTATAGCGTCGAATGATCAGCCCGCTCTTTGGTTGTTTTTCGTCTTTAATCGACAAGTTGTTGCGGCTCTGAATAGTTTTAGGTATTTATCTGCTGTAGCAGTGTGACATATGTGTGTGTGTGCATGTAAACACATGGATTAGAAGTGTCATAATCTCATTTATTACTTAAACTAATTAAACCAGGCGAGTTTGAACATCCTCTTGTTGAGAGAAGTTGCTACTTTATTGCATTGATATCTTAAAACAAGCTAAATGGTGCAAAGGTCACCGTTAAAACGTTTCTGTGACCCCGGGAAAGTTGGAATTAAGTCTCCAAAACGTTTTGTTCCCTCCAGCTTGATATTTATTCACAGAGTGGTGTTTGTTTCAAACCCACATCTCAGGAACAAAGCTGCGATTGCATTCTCGACAAATAATCAACCTCTGTTTTTTTTTCACTCTTTCTAGTTCTGGCGACAAGGAAAGGGAGATTATTTCCAGGGTGTAATGTTCATGGCCGAGCTCAGCACTCCGTCTGTCTGCTTAGGAAAAATACTCATCCAGGTAAGCGTCTCGATGTAGCTTTGAAGAAGATTTCCATGCGTTTTGTTGCACGTGCATGTGTCACACTAAAGTTCTTCTGCACTCTCCACTTCTCCCCCTCTTCATTCAACGGAGATTATATTCCCAGCATGCATGCATGCATGCATGCATGCCCATCGTCTCCTGTTGACAGTCTGTTACACCAACAGCACTGACAGAAACATCATTACGTCACTCATCGGTAAAACAGTTTGCTTGAATACACGCTGTAGGAGCTGTACCCCACTGTATTTGTTTGGATGTGTGTACAGTGTTGAAGGTCCCCCCGCCCCACCCACGTTGCTTTCTGCTCGTCCCCCATCTGGGGCTCCCACAGCTGTTAGCCTCTGAATATAGCCCCTAGCATTTAGACTGGATATTCAGCAGATACAATATCAGCTTGTCCTTCTACCCTCCATCACTCAACACCCTGCCCCTCCCCTCCTCGACAACAGCGCATGTGATAAACAGCAGCGGGGCTAAAAAAGCTGTGGCCTCGTCGAGCCGCCCTCTTATATCCGTAGAATAAAGAAACAATGGGGTGTTTATTGACGGGCTGCCATGTAACTCTCTGATACGAGACGAGTGAATGGGTAAACCTGTTTTTTTTTTTTTTTTAGAGGAATATGTGTGAGCTTGTCCTCGGCATTATCTCGCCGAAGCAGGTCAACTGTTGAGGATAAAAAGTTAAGTCGTGTGCTGTAAACAAATGAGAATGTAAAACACACACACAGAGACAAAAAAAAGCTGCACCTCACCGCCTCCTGTAGAAACCAACCAGCTGCATGGCATCCTGTGCTCTCCCATCACCACTTGATGAGTCCGTGCGGATGTTCTTAAATATAACAATGTTAGTATTACCGATATAACAATGGCAAATAATATTAACACCGTCAGCTTTCACCAAACTGTACTGCTTGCTTTTCTTTCTCCCCCCTCTCTCTCTCTCTTCTCTCGACCTCTCCCTTTATTTTTTCTTCCCACTCTCAGTACAAACAGCAACACACTCTCCTGCACAAAGTGAATGGGGCTCTTATGCTGATCACTTTTTTCATCTGTCGAGTCCTCCTCTTCCCTTACCTCTACTACGTCTATGGAAGGTATGTCTATCTTTCTGTCTTCTGGTTTCTCATGTGCTGCTGTCTCGCTGAGCTTGAATCTCTTAAACTCGCACAGCCACATGATCCTAACTAAGATTCAGAACGTGCGTTTACAAATCCTTTGTGTCTCTGTTTGGATCCAGGTACGCGTCCATTCCCTTCCACATGGTTCCCCTGACGGTGCCCTGGCACTGTAACCTGGCGCCGCTCTGCTCATGGCCCGCAGCTCTATTGGTTCTCCCTAATTTGCAGGGGCGCCCTGCGACTATTCATGGGCACCTCGCGCTCTCAGAGACCGCGTCCGAGCACATCAGCAGCAGCAGCAGCAGCAGCAGCTAAGGACCGGCAGACGGATGGCAACACACTGCCCCAGCCTTCCAACGGCTACAGCGCGCTCCACAGAGCCGAGCTGGCCACTCACTGAGACGAGTGGCTCGGGAGGGTGGGGAGGGAAAAGGAAGGCGAATGTACCAATGAGTATGTAAATGACAGGAGAGCTTATGAGGGGAAAGCAAGACTTGAAACAAGTAGCAATATGAAGAAAAGCTACAGACGATGGCCTCGGATAGCGCTGAAGTGTTTTTGTCCAGCAGTCAAACCTCCATTAACAGCTTAATGTTTGGTTGCTGGCCTCCGTGTACTTCAGCTTCTGGGTTTGTAGGAAACGAAGAGTGTTAGTGCACTCAGTATTTAAAGATGTCATCGGGCACTGTGACAGATAGGAACATGCACTGACCTGAGAGGAATTTGCCTGGATGTATAGTGAGCATAGGTGGCTATTTCCCTCATGTAGAACAAATTCAGTCCTCTCTGCCTCACGGTATAGGAAGAGCGGGAAAATAGGAATGTATTATATTGTATGTTAGTACATTTGCTGTAGATGGAAGGCCTGAATCAGTTTAGTAATGAAGAAGACCTTCACAAAAGAAAAAAATCCCGGCTAAGCAGTATTTTGACTTGTTAGTGTTTATTATCTGTATCCTCTATGTAGTCACTGTCACTCTAACAAAATGTAACCAACCTGCAGACTGACTCACCTTTTTAGAAGGGAGATACTCTCATAAGACTGTATTCTGCTGCCTTATCCTCACCCCCACCCACAATTCTTTGCAGTTTCTTTACATTTTTATTCATTTTTATCCTCAGAGGAGAAGGAACGGGCTCCCTCAGACTGAAAAATGTGACAGATGTACATAGCCAATGTAAAATTGTCCTTATTCCCATGTCAGTATTAGGTCAACGTTGTTTTTTTCTTCTTTTTTGTTTTTAAGGTTTTGTCTCATTTCTGTATCATTTTTGAACAATGGCATTTTCAGCATTCAAACAACATTTCACGGTTTTACAGCTTAGTGTAACGCAAACAACACCCCCACCCCATCCCCAAACGTTATGGCAGCGCTTCTTGTTTCAGTGTAGATATGACCTCATTCCATTTCCTGGTATCACAGTGTTTTAAATATTTTGCATTCAAGGGAGTGATGCACAGTAGCAGACACTTTTAATGAACTTACATGTGTTTTTGTTTTTTTTCAAGTTTCAGTGCTGATGTGAATCTCAAAATATCCATTTGATTGGCTGGAATATATTCACTGGAATAAGTGATGGATGAGATTTCAGTATTCCTAGCTTTGTTAGAGGACTTCTAATGTTGCAGTTTGAAGGGAAACAAAAGTGAAAAATAATCCTGTTAGGGGAGCATTCCCTTGTGATTGACATGCAGCACATTTGTCCATGGCAATTTATTTTGATTTATATTTTTTTAACCATTATCAAGACTATAATTTGTCTAAACCTTTTTTTAAATTGTATAATTTACTTTGATACATTGAGCCACCGGTTCCTTGAACCCTCTACGAACAAAAACGGCTAGTTTTATCATTTTATCTCTGTTTCAAGCAGCTTCACTGTCCTGGAAACAGGTCTAACAAATAAAAATAAAAATAAAAACAAAGCTCAGAAACCATAAAGACAGGGCAGCGTGTGCCAAAACATCTGGACAACTGTGGGCATGTTGAACACAGAATATCCATTCCCTGTTCCATAACTTCATAAGGTACTGCTTCTTGACAATACTAAACATTTCAACTGATGTACTGTATATTCCACAAAATGCTCGTTATTTATTTGTAAGTATTTATTTATTTATTTATTTGGTTTGTGGTTTTGAATGCATATTTATGCATACATATTATACTATATGCTTCTGAGCCTTATGTGAAGGCTGTATTGTTACTCAAACTTAGCTAAAATATACTTCTCTGTCCTGAGCCTGCCTTGAGTCTTTATTCTTTTTTTTTAAATGTTGATTGACAATAAAAATTAGAATTTATTTTAAAATCATAAACCTAGTATGATATATCGCTGCTCCATCATGGGGTAAAAGTGAGCCACAAGAGGGCACCAGAATCCATTAGTTTATATAATGATTTTAATATTTTACCAACTAGATGAGCCTAGATGATCCTCTTACTACAGTATGAGAAGGCTTTTAATGGGCTGTTTAATGTATTACACACACTGTGAATGAAGAAATGAGGATGAGCAGTGACAGAACTCCATCCCAGCACCATCCCTGCACACTGGGTTGGTACAAAATTATATACACTGAGACAATATAATGTCTAATAAATCTCTTGGTGATGCAGTGGGTAGCTCTGATGCCTCACAACATGGTTACTGGTTCGAACTTTGGCTGGGGCCTTCCTGTGTGGAGTTTGCATAGTTGTATTGGATCACATTGGATTATAGAGGTGTACCTAATGAGCTGCTGCATTAATGTGTATGATGCATTTTATTGCTGTGGGTGCTTATGTTTGAGCCAATTTAAACTATTTACACACTGTTCGGTAGTTTAATCTACAGTACTGCATCACAGTACTGCATCATATTCTGTGAGAACATGATATGTTTGTAGTACCACAGTACTCCTGCAAGAACCATGTATCTCTAAAGAGTCGAAGCTTTGTGACAACGCAGTTTTCAGCTAATCTAAGATGGTTTTTATACAGTTTATTATCTTAAGAAGTAGAAATGTTTCTCCACTTATAAAGGGACACCTAATCCTTCAGTTTATCTCGAACATTCAGATACATGGTGTTCACGAGATTGTAATCTCAAAAGTAAGCACTAAAAGCTGCTAAATGTGTCAGACAAATATAGTGGAACTATAAAGTTGAAAAAGTAAAGTACCTCAAATCTGTACTTACATTTACGTCACCACATTTTACCACTGCTACCAGGTCATTGTGGGCAATGTAAATGAATGAGCAGGACTACACAAAATTCGGCTTTATATATAAATTTTGCATGAATAGGATAATAAGCCATATCGTATTTTATCCATAAAGTTTCACAAACCTTAGTTTAACTTGACTCGTATGCTGTTACTGAGGATTCTTCACATCACCCACCTTTAGTGCAAACTGATTTGACATCAGTTAACATTCTCCAGGGTTAAAATGTTTATTGCCAATATACAAAACACACATAGAAAACATACAAAACTCGTTACATTAAAAAATTCAAGTTTTGAAAAAGCCTCGGAAAAGCTCTTGGCCTTGTTTGCCTCTGGGCAAGTCCTCATCTCTTAATACTTCAGTATCTCCTCTGTCTCGGGGAGAAGATGGTGTTGGGGTTGCTGTCTCGTTCCCTCTCCTTCTCCCGCTCCTTTTGGCTGTTTGGAGACAGAGCCTCCTCCAGCTTCTTCTCAGTCTTGAAGAGATCTCGACCAGTGCGCATGATGTGCTCCTCGATTTTCGGTGGCGCTTCATGTCTGACAGTACTTTGTCCAACCGAGCTTCCTTTTCACAGAGGAGCGGGCTGAAGATCCTGGGAGAGAAGGAAAAAATGTCAACAGATTTCCTAAAACCACCATAACCATCACTTTTACTGTGGTTTCAGAATTAAATGAAACCCAACAGCGAAGAGCTAATAGTAGATGATTAATGTGGCTTATGCAGTTCACCTCAGTGCTTATTGCCTGTCATACCTGGTGTTCTGCGTCTCTTGATGAAGGCATTTTTCGGAGTGGTTTGCATTTGCTCTTCATCAAAGTCAAACTCAGTCGGAGTTGGAGGCCTGGAAACAAAAATAATGAGGCTTCTCATATACAGTCACTGTAAACAAACCAAAAATCATACAGAGATTAAATTAAGAGAAATATGAATACTGACTTGCGCTCTCTCCTCCCTCTCTCCTGTCCTTCGCTGCCTCCTCTTCGTCATCTCTCAGGTGAGGGGTATGTTCAGGCGTAGGAGGCCTCCTAGGAAGGGGCACAAAGTCCAATTCCAACATCTCCCTTTAGCGAGGAGCTCATAGAGTCTTTTAATCTCAGCAGGAGGGGGCATCCAGTTTTGGGGTCCTCCATTTCCTCGTCACTGTATGCAAGCTCCCATTCGTCCACTACTGCAGCCTGCTTTCCTCTTCACCATCCACCGCTGTGTCTGCCTGAGGTTCGTCTTTGTGCGCCTCGCCATCCACTGCATCTCCGTCTCCATCTGAGGAGGAAGCAAAATGTGTAGAAAGATGTACGGTCAGAGGAAGGCAGGAATAACAGTAGAACCTGATTTTATCATGAATTAAACAGAATGTATTACTACAGATAAATTATATTGTGACACTGTTTATACACAACTCTTTACAGTACTACACATATTGCATATAAAACTCTTTAAGAAATTGTGAAAACAAAAAACAAACAAACAAACAAAAGTTATCATACATATTTTGCACTCTTTCATATGTTTTAGATCCTTTAACAACAAAACAAAGATTTGATTACAATATCATCATTATTATTATTATTATTATTACATATACTGAGGAACACTGCTTTAAAACAATACAGTTTTTCTTGTCAGTGTTTTCTTGTGTTTACTTTAAACTGACACATAGTGTTAAGTTAAACTTGCTCTGTGATTTTCATGACTGATATCACCTAACTTACACTTACCAATTTCATATTTACACATAGAAATAGAACAGAATAGATTCTGTATTGATTCCTCGAGGGGAAATTATTTCTTTCAGGTCCGAAATACATCCACACACACACACACACACACACACACAAAGGGCTCAAAGACATACATGCAAATGTGGAGAGATAGTACAGTCCATACTACCTTTCCATACTTTGGTGGACTTGAACCTGCCACCTTCCGGTTCCCAATCCCCACAGACTGAGCTACTGTTATATTTATTTCATTACCTTCTCATATTTTATACCGAACTTGCAAATCTGTATGCAATTATAGTTTACCTACCATTTACTGTATTATTTCTTGCATTACTCATTCTAGTTTTGTCACATTAGATATGTATCAGTACATGTAAATTGGGCCTTTTCATACTCTGTATAAAGACTTTTATGTGCTGCTGCAGACGCTAACTGTCTCTTTCTTTCTGTTTTTTTCATGCAGTTACCCTTTTCATCCTTGCTCGTCGTGTCCTCCTCTGTGGCAGCAGTCATCTCCGTGTCCTGTTGCTCTGTGTTGTCCTCTTCCTCCTTGCCTGCTGCAGGTTTCTCTGCGTCCTTCACACCCAGAGCCTCTATGCCCTCTGTCAGTGAGGAGTCTGTGGCCTCAGCCTGCATCCTTCCTGCTGCTGGTGAACTTTATAGCCACAGATCTGCTAAACAGAATACATGAATACAATTTAAAACAACTGCAAGTAACTAGAAGCAGGCTACCTGAGGTAAGAGGTCTTTGACGGAGCTAGTCGGGAAGTAATATCATTCCTATAACATTTAGCAGGTGGCCCTATGATAGCTGTTAACTTTGCTTAAAGACAAACAGTCAACAAAGACACATATTTAACGTTATGCTGTCCTCATTTGACTTAACTAAGTTAGCTGGCTAACGTCAGGCCTAACCGCCAGCTATTTCTGCACTGCAAAATACAATGAGAGATAACATACCTTAAATTGTCATTACCGAATGTCCCTTTATCGTGGATCTGGAGTTTAGCTAAATGTTGTGAATAAAAGCACCACAGCTCGCCATGAGACCTGTTAGGGATAATAACCGATTATGTAGGGACGTAAACATAGCGCCATTTTGGACTAGAACAACTGTGTGTGACGATTTGCCTGCCCCTGCTGTACTGCGCATGACACTGATTAAACAACAGGTGGATGGTCCCATCAACGGCGCCAGCTCAGCCAACAGTTCAGCGGAGTGTATAGCGATCTACTGTTGGCACGACTTCCTGCGCACTGCGCAATCGCACAAAGGGCTGAATGCAAATCGGGCTAAATTTGAGTAACACATCTTCAGCTTTATTATTTGTTTTAATTACTTACTTTAAAATGTGTACATATATGATCATAAAGCACGACGTTGACTGCTATATTCCACGTATGAATAAATCTAAATAAGGACGCTGGTAGTGATGTGTCGATCGTGAACGAGCCGGTTCAAAGAGCCAACTCTTTTATGTGAATGATGGGAGCTGGCTCCTTTCCACAAGCCGTTTTGTTTTTTAGTATTACGGTGCGCTATGTACATGCAGTGACAATAGCTTTATATTTATTTATTATTTTATTTCTATGCTTAAGTTTTTATAAGTGTTTTATCTGCTTTGTGTAGCAGAGAGGTTAGTGCATTGATTGGGTTTCAGAGCGTTACAAAGGTCTGTAAATGCAATGAAAATAATTGGCTAGAGCATTTTATTAGTATTAGAAAATGTAATTTTTACTTTTGAATATTTCAGTACAAAGAATGTATTGAATAATTTAGTGATGCGTACACATATAAATCACGAGGTCAAAACAAATAAATTTGGCTGAATTATTAAAGGTATAAGTCAGGCATGTCCAAAGTCCGGCCCGGGGGCCAATTGCAGCCCAATTTCATGCAGCCCACAGCTTGATTTTTATATTTTTTTTATCGCCTGCTAGGATTGTTAGATACTGCATGGTTGCCAGATTTGGCTTTTTTGGTTGACATAATGAAGCATTTGGACCTTTAAGTACATAACTGCTAATGTGTACCTGTAGATGTGACACAAAATATTACTTTCTGAATGATCTTGTGAAAGAGAGCAAGAGTGATGTTTTAAACCTAAATGTTAACTAACTCATAATAAGTCATATTTAAAATGAACATGAGGTTAAGATTTGTATCAACTTCATGTAAGTTTAACGTATTCCATAGAATTTATTCTTTGTTATCTGACTTCAGATGTGAAAGAAAGACAGAATTGATTTTTTAGATTTGTTCATACCTGATTGGCTTAGATTTGGTGACATTGCAATTAAAAAAAAAAAAAAAAAAAGATAATTGTGACAATGAGCATTTATATGCTGTAATTTCCCAGCTTGGGATAAATAAAGTATATCTATCTAAGTATATCTATCTATCTATCTATGTAACTTTTATTGTTGATTTTTTTTTTCATTTTTAAAATGCTAGTATTGGCCCCCGGACATCTTCACATCTTCACATGTCAAATCTGGCCCTCCTTAAAAAAAAGTTTGGACACCCCTGGGATAAGTGATAAAACATAGAGTTGTTTGGGAGCCGAAAGAGCCGACTCTTCTTGGTGAGCTGAGTCAAATGATCCGGCTCACTGAAAAGAACCCAACTTCCCATCACTAGACGCTGGACGTCAAAGAGGCGCCAGTGTTTCTGATTGGTCAATGGCAGTTTCCGGTCGCAGCGCTCTTCATTTGAAAAGTGTTCGGTTAGGAGCAGGAGGCTCGAGCGCCATTGTTAAAAGACGACGCTCGCGATGTTGCTAAAGGCGAAACTCGGAAAATAACAAAGGTTTTGGTCAAGGAGTCAGGAAATAATATAGGTAAGCCTTAATAGAACATTAGTCATGTACTTAGTGAAGAAGTAATCGTCCTTAGCTAGGCTAGTTTGAGGAGTAAGAGTAACGTTAACTACGGCTAGTTAGCTTAGCTTGTTATTAGCCGATGGAAGCTATCGTTAATTAAGTAAAAAGTTGCTCATTATAGTGTTTTTTGTGAGGTTAATCGAAAATCTATGCATATTTGTTAACAATCTGTATTATTCACCTGCCATTTTTCACCCATAAAGTAAAACAGCGTGTGTTGGTATGTTAAGCAAACCTGGTTTATGTTGTGATCCAGGCCTTTGTTTTCAAAGAGCTCAAACATGGCTCAGCGTGTGGCGGTGTCAGATGGAACACACAAGAAGACGACCAGGGTTCGGGTAGCTGTTCGTCTGCGACCCTATATGGGCAAACAAGACGAGAAAGACGAGAGGACCGTGTGTACGAGGCCTGGACTCCCAGAACCTGGAGATAGTGAACTGGAGGAACGCTACAGAATCAGTCAAATACCAGTCAGTATCCTCAGCATGATTTAACTCATCTCTGGATCAACAACAGAAGTCCACCAGTAACTTTACTTAAGTGTGCTGTGGATGTTGTTTCAGCTTTGACGCTTTTCATGGTGAGCAAACCACCCAGCAAGAGGTTTTCGTCTCATCAGTGAAGCCCATACTACCACACATACTGAACGGACAAAATGCCAGCGTTTTTGCCTATGGACCAACAGGAGCCGGTATGTTACATATTGCATATTAAAGATGCATAATCGTGGCACATTCAGTCTCCAGTTTATCTCTTAATGGTATAAATGTATATGATGTTAACAGTGGGCACCCTTTGTATATTCTAATTACAATTGTTGCTCTTTGAGTTCACTCCTTCTTTGTATATATTTCAACCCTTTTCCAGCTAACTCACAGTGCCCTTTCCATAGGTAAGACCCACACCATGTTGGGCAGTCCAGAGCAGCCAGGTGTCATCCCGAGCCGTTCGTGCCATCTTTAATCTGGTCAAAGCTAAGAATGAGGATGAAGGATGGGACTACAGCATTGGCATGTCTTATTTAGAGATTTACAATGAGAAGGTATGTATGGTTGGCTATATAGACAGTATAGTGTGACCCGGTAGCTCTCTTGCTTTCTGTCTATGGTTAAGAAAGTGAAAAGGAGTTGTCAGTAGATTAATAACTGTCTGTTTTATACCTTGTGCCATTAGACTGTCAAAATCGAACTGGCATTAGGAGGCTATGTCTGCCATTTACGAGTCTGTCAAACATCTGTTCAGCATAGTAACACATATGCATGTTTATCGCAAAAGGAGCCACTTCCTGTTCAGTTGTTGAGAAATTGGTTGGCTACAGATTTGTTAGAAAGAGAATTGTTGATTCTGGGTAAAGGGTGTTTAAATTTCAAAAAAATAAATTACCTTATTTTTTTTAAATTGAGTACAAACTCATGCTAATGTAAATGACAAACAAAACCAGTCTCCACCTAACCAAACCACTAATGCATCAAAGACTTAAACATGGAGCACTCCTGTACCTGACTAACTTCTCTCTTAATTCAAACCCTTCTTATAGGGAGGTGCTGTGCTCACCTCCCACATATCTTCAAACTTCTCTTCACGTTCTAACAACTTCAGTAGCTTTTTTTTTTTCTTTTTTTTTTAACCAAGATCTGTGCTGCTGCTTCTATTGTTGCTTATCTAAATATCTAATAGTTTCTTTGTTTTTAAAGTATCCGTGGGTCTGATGTTGTGCAGTCTATAAATGTTTCTTTCTCTCTCTCACTCAGGTGCTCGATCTTCTTTCGCCAAGCTCCCAGGATTTGCCGATCAGAGAGGACAAAGACAAGAACATCCTCATCCCTGGCCTCACTCACACAACCATCACCTCCTTTTCAGATTTTGACAAACACTTTGTCCCCGCCAGCCTCAATCGTACTACAGCTTCTACCAAACTAAACCAGCGCTCCAGCCGCAGCCACGCTATCCTCCTCATCAAGGTTTGATATGTAATCTGATCAACTCTCGAGGGAAGACTTCCCTCCCACTGTTATGTTCATTTAACTGATCTGTGCATGGGTGGACAGTCCTACAGCATCTTAAACAGGTTGTGGCCTCTGAGCGGTAGGCCAGAATTTGGTAGCTGGTGCTAAAATCAATTCTCTCCTGCAACACTCCCGTTAGCAAACTTTGGGCTTTCTGGGATATCTATGGAGAGAAACAAACTGGTTGTCCTCTGACTAACTTTGTCCTTGTTTAACATTCTTACTTCCTGTAATATATCACATTTATCATAAATGTCTTTTGCTGCCTCATCTCACCTTTCATTTTTCTTTTCTCCTCCACCATGTCTGACCTCTGTGTCACTGCCACTTCTCAAATCTTTATCTCAATGATCCAGGTTGTCCGGACACAGCGTGCCCCTCCCCACAGACAACAGACAGGCAAGCTGTACTGGTAGTAGGCCGGATCTGAGGACAACCGTCGCACAGGAAACCAGGGCATCCGTCTGAAGGAGAGCGCGCCATCAACCTGTCTCTCTTCACTCTCAAAGTTGTGGACTCTCTTAACTCGGCACTGCCATCCGCGTGCCGTACAGAGACAGTAAACTGACGTGCTGCTACAGGACTCCTGGGCGCTCGGCGCACTCCGTCATGATCACCAATATCGCGCCTGAGTACAAATACTATTTCGATACCTTCAGTGCACTCAACTTTGCAGCCAAATCCAAACTCATTGTGAACAAGCCCTTCACCCGTGAAACTGTGGCTGTGCCTGTGCTGCCAGGTGAGTGAAGCCGAGTGATAAATGCACTTTTCTTTTCGTCAAGAGGGCTTGTTAGTATGGAAATGAACAGAATGGGGAGAAGAGGACGCTCTGACAGACTTTGAGGCCAATAGGGGCACCCATGTCACATCCCAGAGGATGATTAAACAGCCAGCTGTCTCAAGGATGTCTGGACACGATGATTGTCCTTTTTAATATTTAAATGTTTGCTGTTTGATTCATTCTCTTTCCAAAAGCGTCGTCTTTGTACTTCCTTGATGCTGTTTTCCCTTGTCTTTAACTCAGACACTGCAATGCAGCCTTACCATCTTGCCATCTGAATCACTTTACACTCTAGAGAACTCCACAAACAGCACAGCCGAACTGCACAGAATACTAAACTGTTAATTTCCTTTGCCTTTATCTCCAGTGAAGCGAGCCAGAGAGACCACGAGGCACGAGGGTCTGGCCCGAGCCACAGAAGAAGAGGCAGAAGAGGAGAGAAAACCGACATGATGGTTCCTGCCCTCTGGACATATTCACAGGTTAAATACCACACAGAAAGAGACATGATTTGTTTTGCTAATCAGATGTAGGACCTTTGATGTGTGACTGTGAAGAAAAATATACAGCCACCCAAAAGCTACCACATCAAATTCAATCCATACAACAGCCACTTAACCCAAAGCCTCAAAGCAATGTGGGCCAAGATTTTATAGCTTGCTGAACGCAACTCTCTGCAGCGCTCCCATTGGCTACAGCTGCTGTGCCTACCGGGATCTGTTTGGGAGAGATACAAGCAGTGCTTTCATGCCATCTGTTATTAGTTTTGTCTGTCTGGGCCGTGAATCTTGGCAACTCGTGACAGCCTTTTTGACTTGTAAGTGCATTTCAAAGCCCTGACCACCCGACCACCCTTTTGATTTGTTTGTCCCGTTCAGTCTCTCAGAACCGTCAGTGATGGACAGACTAATAGCTCTGGAGAAGCTGATGATGAGCTGCCAGGACAAAGACAGACTCGGCATGCTGAAAGATGTGGCCCAGTCTCGCAAGGAGATCCAGGTGATGATACACCTACATCAAAACTTAAGGGGCATGTAGCCCTGCATAAAAACCATCTCATCACCACTTGCCAACACCATCAGATCTTCATACTGATCCATTTTAACTAATTCGTGGATATTTGAGCGATTATTTTTGTATTTATTTGCAGGAGCTCAAAGAGAAGCAGAAGGAGTTTGAGAGCAAAGCCATGGTGTTCAGTCGCCTGGCTGGAGAAAATCCAAACAAGAGCCCGCCTTCAAGAACAACGTGGCTCTCACAGAAAACAGTCAACCGCCACAAAACCCAATACAGCAGGCTGTGGTCCAGCCCCTACAAGGTCGGTCAGAAACAAAAGATGTGGCTGTAATTAAATTAAATTGCATCGATTCACATTTGAAATTCAGGTTATGAGAATGGACTGACTTATCATTATTTAGTGGCAAATACTGGGAATAGCCACCACATTAAGACTAAAGACTAAACCGATTCTGACTTTTAAACTGCCCTAAATGAGGAAGTGCTATATGACACGTAAAGAAAAACTACTTTGTCATATTGTGTCATCCTCTGTTGCTGATGTCACTCACTAATTCTCTCATGTTGAATCACTACCGAAGAGCTGCAATGAGATACAAACCTTAGTCTACAATCTAGGAGCCAGAATGTATCAAATGACGAGGAGGAATTCTTTTTACACCCATCAGCAGCGTGGAGACTGAGCCATAAAACTTTCTTTGGTACCGTCTTACACATTTGGCTTTGTAACAACATTAAACCCCAAACAGAATCTAAAATTTGGACTGTTTGGATTCAAAATCTGGTTGTGAATTTAGCGAGTTTCCTGTGTCGGAAGATTTTCCCTGTTAACAGTCTGTGTTGTAATGTGTAGCATTAAATGAATGTAACATGTCGTTTATGTGGTTTCTTCCCAATCAGTGTCGCAGCTCCAGCCTCTTCAGCAGCTTGGTGGTCAAGAAACAGTCTGTCTGTGTCAGAAGAAAGAGGAAGCTTTCAGACCAGGTTGAGGTCAGCATCCGACCTTGACTCTGCCGCGCTGCGCTGGCTTGACACATCTGCAGAATTGCAAGCATGAAACGAGCTGGCGTAGTGCATTAGCTTCAATTTGTTTTTGGACTCGACGTTCCTGCAAGATCTCAAATTTATTAGGCTAAAATTA
>JAAROE010000077.1:0-53447 GCA_036365135.1 Miichthys miiuy | reverse complement strand
ATGATGAAAAATAGATCAAGACAGACATGAAATCAATGTTAGTTCAACTTAAAATCAATCGCTGTTTTATCATTGAACCAACCATGTGCTTTTATCACATTAATGGTCATACTGATAAAGTTAATTATTCATAGATCAGGAGAGTTTTCATTCAGATCTCCTCACTCCAGCTCATTCCTTGACGTCATTTTAGTGAGTCATGCTGGTCGAGTTTAGCTCTTTCTAGCTGGACCACAACAAGCGAAACCCTCTTATAGTGCAGAGCATGTTTAATGACAACACAGCCAGCGTGTAAAAGCACTGGAAGTTGCTGCAGCTCCTATGATCACACCGCTGTTCCTCCTCTCTGCTCTGTAAAAACACTCTGCTGTCATAACAAGAGAGGAGGAGCAGAGCGAGGGAAGAAAGAAATAGAGAGAAAGCAGGAGAGAGATATGGAGCAACCCACACAAACATACTCACCTCTCTAACACAGTGCTGCTGTAAACACAGTTTATTTGAAAGCTGTGCTGCGTTTCGGAGCGTGTCACTGTTGACTAATAGATGGAGGGATGTTCACAAATCCTGACCAACCACATCAGCCACAACAGAACTCCCTGCTTTCCCCAGCGCAGCAGGAAGTTTCAGAGCTTTTATTGCTCACAGATGAAATTTTAGATGTCAGTTAGTAAATGTCACTTCAGTGTTGCAACTGATAAAGGCCTAATTTGGATTAATTTTATGTACTGCTGCATAATTTAACCTGTAATAATACAGCATGATTCACTTATTGATCATATTTTGAATAAATATTCTGAATCTTCAAAGTAACTAAGTTTTACAATGAATGTTCTGGAGGTGATGTCAGTATCAGTGATGTCACCGACAGGTTTCTAAAGAGCCATTTTGAGGCTCAGTGTGGTGGCTCTGGCCACCGCCATGTCGGTCCTCCACCTCCCGGCTTATCTAAAAATCAAAGGTGTGGATCATCAGCGGGTCTGAGGTGGCCTGAATTATGCCTGGATGCTCAAACAAGCCACCTGTAACAGCACCCACATGGAGAAATTAGCTATAGAGACCAAAAGTGTTTTTGTACCAGGCTGTTCACATGTTTATTTCTGCTGTGAAGTTGGACATTTTAACATGGGGACATATGGAGGTCAATTTGTTCTGTAGCCAGCCTCATGTGGATGTTTGAGGAACTGCAGTTTTGACACTTCAGCACTGGCTTCACTTCACCGCCACAGAGCTTGGTTGAATGTTGGACAGACAGCAGCACAGAAGGAACAAACGCTAGTTTAAGACAGAGCCTTTCAAGCGTCTTGCAGTCACTTGCAGTTTCTCCTCGTGCTCTGAGAGAGTTAGATGACGAGGAACCAAAGTCTGGACAGAAATGTGCAGCAGGAAAGCACGACAACCGTTGACCTGTGTCACAAGGACTCATCCATGTTTGAAAAGAAACTGAATAGAAACTATGATTTTGTTATTTCAAATCTTCTGGTTTTTAGTGTCAGTTGGTCATCATCATCTGACTTCTTCTATCTGCAGCAATGTTTTGATTGAATGTCTCCATTCTCTGTAAACTCTGCTTGTCAGTCCTCAGGGTTCAGAGAACTCCTGCTTTTTCTGTTTGACCAGGTCTACGTTACTGCTTTAATTGGACTAGAATAAACCAGCAACGCTCTGAACTCCACACCACTGGATCGGGGGACCAATAGCACAGAGTTTAGAGAGGCTGAAGTGATAATGAAAGTATTCATTAGTTTCTGTCCTGATCGGAACATATTTTATTTATCAATTACATTCTCAATAATCATTTTCTTAAGGAAATGTCAGAAAATAATGAAATGATGTTTTAGTTGACCTCAACCCAAAGACATTATGTTTACTGTCATGTAAGAGAAGCTTCAGATTTTCACATTTGAGAAGCTGGAACTTTTTTTCTTGAAGACATTGTCCATTGTTGCCATTGTGTCATCTCTAGTTCACCCAGTAGCAGCTGGTGAGAGCAGAGATCATCATGAAAATATGAAGACTCGTTAAGCAGCTGTTTCTTATGAGCTGGACCTGGTATGTCTGCCACTTCATGATGAAACTCTGCTAGCAGTGACTCGACCACTCTTTGTTTAGTGGACCGTAGCTGAACCACCTTCTTTGCGTGCTTCACATACTGAGCCACAGCGGGTGTGGCTGTTCACGTAAATATGTGTATGTAGCAAAATGGCTGATGAGTGTGTGTGTTTATCTCTCTATCTGTGTGTGTGTCTGCATCTAATTGTCTCTCTGAGTCAACACGTGTTCACAAACTCTCACACACACAACAAAGTTAGCCAGATGAACTGAGTCGTTGGTAAGGCGCTCGGCTTGATGAGATTTAAACAAAAACACGCATGCGACTTTTTCGCCACTCCATTTTTTTATTATTTTTTTCTTGATCCGGTGTAACGTCTGAACGGAAACAAACACGCCACATGTTCTGAATGCCTCGTCAGTGATTCAGCAGGCTAAAAAAGGAGGTGAGGGCAGATGTGTCGCATACATCCTCCAGATCTGCAGGACTTGACTGCCTCTCAGTAATCAGTTGTCAAAATATTTAACATTTTTTCTTTTGTTACCATAATGTTGGTTCAAAAATGCATGCATACTTTCATAGATACATACAAAAGGGTACCAGAATGCAGACGGAAAAACATTACCACATGTACAAATACATACAACACACATGTTTCCTGCTGTGTTTATTTTACTGTCCAGATCATTATGCACATTCTCTGTGATCATGCTAGTTGTTTCTGACAGTACATGCCAGGATGCTGGAAGTGAGCTCATTTGTAACAGACCCTTTCTTAATGTTTCACCTCTGTATACCTGGCCAATCGCTGCGTGTCGTTGGTGTGACTACAAAAATGATTCAGATTATCCTTGTTTTTGTACTATATTGTCTCTTCTGTCTCTGCCATTCTGTCTGTCTTTCTTTCCCCTTCCTTCAGCTCTTTGTAACTTCTGTTTTGAGAAGTGGTATGTAAAGTTTGCTTGCCTTTGTACACCAGCATCAGGTCGCAAGTTACACTCAAAGAAATCTTTGCCCATTGTAAGAATTGGGAATCTGAACATCCATGTTGATTTTCCTGAAGTTGATGGGCACATTCATGGTACCCACAGGATGAGACTTTGTTTTTTGTGGCCCCCTCCACCCCACCCCTTTGACATTTTCTCCAGCAGCACCATCGGTGTAAAACAGCATGAAACGCACTGAGCACATTCATGTTCCTTGGAGGAGCAATTTGTTGCACACAAGATCTGACATAATCTAATAGGCACATTGTTATTAAATTTTCTGAGCACACTCATGCTTCCAAGAAGGATAAATCGCTTTGTTGTAATGACCCACTGCTTCTCAAACAACTACTGCAAGGCTTTACTGCAGAATTAGCAGTATGTTCTTTTCTTGGTATTGGGTGGTGTAAAGTATATTGCAGTGTCTTGGGGCTGCCATAAGCTCTTTAATCATTTATGCTATTGATTTATCTGATACAAACACCCTCCTTTTCTTCTGTTTTTGCTCAGCTAGGCTCGCTGCCTTGCTGGTGCTGACCCTTAAGTTTTAATGTTATACAGGAAAGGTTTGCTGAGTGTGCATGCTCTTTTCCAGCAGCCCAACAGTAAGACACACCGTGACCTCTGAGACTCCTGGAGCAGAAACTGTTTATAGCTCAAATTCACCTGAACAGTAGTCTTCCAGGGAGAGGGGAACCTCCCCTTCCACTTGATCCGGGCTGGCAGAGGGATTGTAACTGTTGTCATTGGTTCCTCCCTTAGGGGTATTAAAGAGACACGGGTCATATACCTCAGCCAGCATTGGCCCCTGGGGGCACAACTGACTGTGGTTTTACTGGCAACCAACAAGCAGCCAGGTGTTTTCATAGTGGAGATTCAGGTTTTAGTGCTGGACTGTGCTTGGACTTTTGGTTTTATACCACAGAGTTTGCACAAGTAGAATAAATTTAAGCCATACTTTACTTCTTGTTATTATATTCATGGTGCCTCTTTAAGTAATTAATCTCTCACCTTTCCCCCTGCAGGAGGAGTACAGAGCAGAGGGCATCACCTGGCACAACATCGACTACATCGACAACAGCGGCTGCATCAACCTCATCAGCAAGAAACCCACGGCACTGTTCCACCTGCTGGACGAGGAGTGCAAGTACGTCACCCGCTGAACTATAGTTGATGTTTTAGAAGCCAAATAACTCAAGTTTTGTACTTCTGGTTAGAATTCTATAAATGAAACTAAAGATTTTAGAGTAATTGTGACTGACTGGACTTTTGCCATCTTATTTAATTAATGCAATACCCTGCTTTAATTACTGGAAAGCGAAGGTATGATGTGATCGATTCAATCCATCACCTGCTGAGCTGAATCAGACAAACCCAGATGCATCTCATCTTGTTATCAATGTCATTACTAGATGAAAATATCATCACTTTTATGTGTGATTTAGTGCCACTGTCTTAATACCATTTAAGTATTTCAGAGGGGTAACTTAACTATAAAACACGGCAAGACACCCTGAGAACTATAATATATCAGATTACTGGTGGGTGTTGGGCCTACAATGGTTACGATGTGGTTGAATGGAAATCTTCACTAATGGGATAGTTTCCATGTAACTTGATCAAGCTTAAGTATCAGGGCAAAATTTCCACAATGTCAAATGATATGTAAACAAGTAGCACCAAAAATGAGGAATGATATTAAAAAAATATATAAATCTAATTCATTATTGGTGTTTTGTTAATGAAATTCTCTGTATGATTTCAGTGAAGAATAACTTAAGATACACTTCCTGTACACCTGTGGATAGTTTAAGCATGTTTTATACAGTTAGGGGTTGACTTATATGACAAATTCATAATTTACATTCTTCTCCTGTCAGAATGTTGTGGAAAGCAAAACATATTTCATTGTAGCATGCTTTGTTGAGATGACCTTTTGATCACCCTGTACAAACCCGTCTTTCACGGAACCGGTGACTCAAGACAAACTGCTCCCCGTGCAGGCCTTTTGCTCATTAGCTTGATTGATACCAACACTGGGACGTTACTAAAGCATGAAGACATGCTTTCTCCTGCGCCAGCATCTCTGGATCACGTTTGATTTTTTTTTCTTTGCCCTCTGTATTGTGAAACGCTCTCCTCCTGCAGGTCAGCATCTTTCTCCCCATAAATCAAATGCAGCGCTCTCCAGGCCCCCTCACATAAAAACACTTCAGGCGGTACACAAACAGCCATATTTATCTATGTAAGCTGTCATCTTACTTGTCACTTAGTGTTGCTGGTTCATCTGGATCTAATAACACCTGGAATGGACCAAATGGTGTGTGTGTATATGTTTGTATATATCGTGTGTGTGTGTGTGTGTGTGTGTGTGTGTGTGTGTGTGTGTGTGTGTGTGTGTGTGTGTGTGTGTGTGTGTGTGTGTGTTAAGAGGTGGGCCACTTTAGGAGAATTGGGGTCAAAGTGGGATCTCTAAAGAAAAAATGAGGGGGGACAGGGTCTCTCTTGAGGTTTATGGTGCCACAGGAAGGGACTTCATGCTAAATGATTACACAGAAAGAAATGAAGACGCTTAGAGATCCCATCATTCACAGTTAGTGGAGCTGGCGGGGCCTTCAGGGCCTCTAGGAGAAGTGGATTAGGTTACTGTGGTGCGGGATCAAGCAGTGTGGGGTTCATCTCTACAGTAACAGCGTTAAGCTTTAAGACCTCTGCAGACTTTGAGCCAGCAGCGTGTTTCAGAGGGTTTAGATGATGTGAAACATCCCTTTAGGTATGTGTTGCCTGAGGTTTCGAAGTGAATGAGGAAAATGTCCATGGAGCAAAGGTGAAAATACCAAAGATGAATGTGCATGTAACTTCAAACTTGAGCCATAGCATTATGTGTGACAGAGTTTTAATCCCTGAGGATCATGGGAAAGGACTTGGTTTCCTTGAATTCTGAGATATGCAGGGCGTAATCATCAGCTACCTTATATTATGAAAAAAAGTCATCATTAGATGGAATTGTCGGCTGTGTAAGACTGCATTTAGTTCCCTCTTTTCACTGTAAATATATGAAATGCCTGCTTGAGACACAAATAAGTGCCAAAGGCAAGTTTCCCAGAGAGACACGTTTACATTTTTTCTAGAAATGTTGTGCATCAAGTCTGAGGTCAGAAATATGATTTGAGACTTCAAATTTGTCCCCATACATTTGTGTTTTGAACCTGCGCCTGATGAAATCATTGATGTTTCCTCTAGTTTCCCCCAGGCTTCTAATCAGACCTTGCTGGACAAGTTCAAGCGTCAGCATGAAGGAAACAGCTACATCGAGTTCCCTGCTGTCATGGAGCCTGCCTTCATCATCAGACACTATGCAGGGAAAGTCAAGTACGGTGTCAAGGTGAGATGCATGCTCATGGTGTGTCAGTGTATGTACCACGTGTACCATCACCCGTAAGGTGGTTAGTTTTTGCATAGCAGTGATGCTCAACTTAAGGCCTGATAGGATTGGGGGGTGGCCTGGTACACCCTGGACAAGTTGCCAGTTCATCACAGGGCACATAGAGACAAACAACCATTCACACTCACACTGACTGTTTTCTAATTCACATTAATTTGTTTGTATCAATTAGTCAATGTAAATGGGAAGTTGCATAGAAGGGACACATGCAGTGATAGCAGTGACATTTCTGACCTGTGTTTAATTCACCAAACAACTGCTATATGCAAAGTTGCTATCAGGCACCATCACAGACTAAAACTAGCTTCAGTGCAGTGTACTTGCCTGGCAGCACCACATGAAGGTGAAGATTACATCTTTGAAGTTGTCTTATTCCACCACATCAACAATCCTGATGTTTATTCATTTTATATAATAATTGTTATTAATATTTCTTCATTAACTGGCCACTGGCTCTGGCCTCCAAAGAGCCAAAGAGAGTAAAAGAGGTGGATCTTGTATGATCTATGCATAACTTTAAGCCTTAATATAATCTGAACAGGTGAGTTCTATAATAATTCACCCTCAGTACAGTTGTCATGAATGGAGAAATTAGCTATAAACATGTTTATTTCTGCTGTGAAGTTGGACATTTTAACATGGGGACTTATGGAGACTGACTCGTTCTGTAGCCAGCCTCAAGTGGCCGTTTGAGGAACTGCAGTTTTTGGAACTTGCATGTTGGATTGCCTCTCGGTTTACACCAAGCAGATTTTGAGCCATCAGTCTCTTCAGTGGAGTGTTTACTTTTTCAGTTTCACTCATGAGAAAAATGCTATTACAACATTTGAATAACTAAATCAAGGACCCAAATTCTTTTCAAGAAAGTGACATGATTTATATTTTTGTCAAGTCACTCATTTAGAAATGCAGCAAAATGAAGCAAAGCACAATCTGGAATATAATCCATGTGTTCTCAGTCAGGCAGGCTCGGGATGTCCAAATACTATCCACTGTGGTCTAATATCATCTCTCTTTGGGAAAACGAATAGAGGAAAAATTCTTTCACAACTATCTAATAGCATCTGCAATTTTGAGAAGAAACTTGTAGATGTCAGTATGTTCGAGAAGTCACACACTAATCACAGCAAAGCTTTAATTGTCAAACAGTGGGGGAAAATATGGCCCCTTTAACAGAAGTGAAGCTGTTGTGGTGTGTCTTGTAAATCAGGACTGGATCCGCATTAGTGTCAGTTAAATTCCTCAAATGTGAATTAAACACAACTCTTCTGTCTGCGCGTTTAAAGTCTAAAATAAAAGATGTGAACAGATGAAGGAAGCTTCTTCTCACTTCACTTAAACCTTTTATGAAACTGCAAATCCGCAGCAGACCTACTTGTTGTTCCGTCGACCTATTTTTTCTGCTAAATCAAATTCTCTGTTCGCTTCCCAGCTGCGTTTTGATAAGAAGCACATGTGCTGGAATGGGGCGAGCTTATTGTTGTTTGACTGTATAATATAAATCTGTAACAGTTGGTTATCATGGATGTGGAAAGGTATCCCATATCTACTGAGAGCCAAAGAGTTGTTTGGTGTGAATTGTGTAGCGAGAGCCAGAGTCGTGAAATGTGTCTGACGTTTGCTTGAGAGTGAACACACAGCTGACTCGTATCATATGGAGGAGAGTATGTTGACGGGTTTATAGTTCATGGCTCTGTTATCATAGCACAGCTTCAGTCGAGATCTTTAATTGCTTACAGACAGATGGTGCAGAAGAAAAGATGGTGGTTAACTGTGTGTGCACCTCATATTTAATGTAAAGGAGTCAAAGGTAGATGGAAAATTATGACAACAAACATGAATTATGCATTTCCAGTTTGTTTCATGTTTTTGCTTCAATGATGATCACTCACTTCAGAAGCTGATGATTTAGATGTACATTTAAAAGTACATTTTGGGAAACAGACATTCATTTTTTTTGCTGAAAATAAGATGAGAATTCATTTATGTATGTTAAATATGAAGCTGGAGCCAGCAGGCGGTTAGCCTAGCTTAGCATAAAGCCTCTAGCCTTGTTCCATCCAAAATCTGCCTACCAGCTACTTTAAAGTTCACTAATAATAACAATAACAATATCACATTTTGTTTTTTGTATGGATAAAATGTTCCCTTGTTTCCAGTCTTTATGCTAAGCTAAGTGGCTGCTGAAAGAAGTAACAGTGGTATTAATCCTCTCGTTTAACTCCTTTACTTGGACGAATGGCAGTGAAACATTTGTCCATAAATAAAACGTCGTAAACTGTGTTGCCAGCTGTCTTTCCACTGTTAACATCAGCCAAAATAAGGCAATATTCCTACTTCTGTATGTTGTGCTCTATGGTTAAAAACGGTTCATGATTGTGTATAATTTTTAATGCAAATGAGGAGTAACTAACGCTCCACTGGATGCATGTGTGTCTTTCCTTCATTCAGGACTTCAGGGAGAAGAACACCGACCACATGCGTCCTGACATTGTGGCCTTGCTCAAAAGCAGCAAGAACGCCTTCATCTGCAGCCTGATGGGAATCGACCCTGTGGCAACCTTCCGCTGGGCTGTGCTGCGAGCCTACTTCAGAGCCCTGGTGGCTTTCAGGGAGGCCGGCCGTAGACACACTCACAAGAAAACTGGTGAGGAAATGTTTAGTCTAGTGTAATAATGGTTAGCTCCTAAGGTTTTTTGGACCTTATTCTCACTCACCTTCTTACTGTGAGTCGTAGGATCCCACATAAACTGAGCCCTCCAAGCAACTTTCTACTTTCCTTAGATACTCTATGTGCTAGCTCGTCTATGTTGAAAAGACAATGCAATGTTAAAGATGGTCAGCTACAAGATAACTGGTACAGCATGTGCCCCGTGTGTCAAGGCTGCGTCCTTACTGCAGCCTCTAGCTCTTTACTACGTGTCAGTGCTTATTATTCCTGTTCGTTATCTGGATCCCCATTAGCTTCCACAAACAGGGTCACTGCTGTCTCTCCTTTCCTGTCTGCCTTCAGCTGCATAACTGACTAAAGGAGAAGGTGAATAAAGTTGAAAAAGCCCCCAAAATACTATCTATTGAAAAAAAGATAAAAGTGTGCTGGCAGCCGCCTTGTTGGTGGTCCTGCCTTTTATGCCTTGTGGCTAATCTAAAAAATCGGAAACAACATGGATCACTGGTGGAGCTGAGACGGCATGAGTGACACCTGGGTGCTCAAACAAGCCATCGCTAATGGCACCTACCTGTCAATCAAAGTGACCTCTCTGTTAATTCTGCATAACTTCAAGCCTTAATATCATTTGAACAGGTGAGTTCACCATCGGTGTATGAATGGTTAGCTCCTAAAACTGATGAGCAGTCGGAAGACTAGAAAGGCACCATATAAGTACAGTCCATTTAACGCTGTCTGTTGCTACATATATGTCTAAATGTGCAGGGCCTCGGTAGGGTCTGTTATCCACATATATGTGAAACTTCTTTTTTCTCCGTGGTCTTTGCTGGTTTGAAGTTGACGACAGGCTTATGAAGCAGATTAGCTTTGACTGCTAAACTTGTATTAAATTATATGTCTTTTTTTTTATGAATGTTGACTATTTTATGTTATAGAGAAATATGTTTTCATGGGCTTTAAATTTATACTGATTATCAGATGTGAGGATTTGATTTCTTTCTCTGTTTCATATCATCTTTGGGTTTTGGACTGTTGCTCACACAAAACAAGCTATTTGAGGGCTTTGCAATGATCATTTTTCACTTGTGTTTGACATTTTATAGACTAAACAGTCAATTAATCAAAAGAATAATGAAACTCATTAATCCATGATGAAAATATGCAATAGTTGCAGCCTTAATTACATTATGTTACTCAGTTTGAACCCAAAATACACAGCTTATTTTTCCTCCTGCATGTTGTCAGAAAAAGGAAAAACTCTCCCAAGGCCGGAGCAGGCAACAACAATGTTTTCTCATGCATGACTGTTTATGCTAATAGATTATCTTAACTTCTAAACTTACAAACACTCATGGTTATCCTAAACTATCATTCATAACTGCAAAGAAAGCTGCTCTCATGCTGTGATGTCCACGGCCTTGTTTTAATTGGCCCAAGATCAACGTGATTTAACTCGAGTCGTGCTTCTGCTTGTTGATGATGACGGGAAGAGGAGGAGGAGGAATACGAGAGTTCTGATCTCCTTCAGTGTTTATTTTCACAAACTGGAGGAATGTTACAGTGCAGAGAGTTTCAAAATGTCACCACTGACTTATCTCAGAGGGGTTTGTGTCTTTGTTCTTCACACATGAAGTATTCCTTCTCTGATTCGGGTCCTTTTGTTTTGTTCTTGAACCTCTTTGCCGATTTTTTTTCTCCTGTTTAATTCACCTTACTTTACTTTTCCTTTCATCTCCTCTGTTTGAGCACTCATGATGTTTCTTTTCTAGTTTTTATACATTTTTGTTTAACATATAAAATATAAAACAAAATTTCCTGTGTGATATAAAATAAAATGGAGCTGCTTAATCCAACGTTATGTCTCTTTTTCTCTTCCTTTTGCCCTCCTTGCTCTGTTTCAGGGAATGATGCAGCAGTTCCCTGTGCTGTTGTCAAAACTGTCGACAGTTTCAGTTTCCTCCATCACCCGGTTCACCAGAGGAGCCTCGAGATCCTCCAAAGATGCAAAGATGAGAAATACAGTAAGTAACTTGAAATACCTCAGGATAGAGTTAGAGTTAAGATAGAGTGGTCTGATTTTTTTAAAAAGGGGGATTTTTGTTTGGATTTTTGTGCTTGCGTATCACGACATTCCTCTGTTTCCTGCCGCATGAGGACAATGTCTTCAGCTAACTATAAACAGGGTGCTCTTGAGGTGAGAGCACCTCAGAATAAGTGCTGTTATTCCAACGTGAAAACATGGAGAGAAGAGGAAAACGTGCTTCTGCTAGGCCACAGTTCAGTCACAGATATTAGTTAGTTAATATAGTAAAGATATAGTAAAACAAAAAATAAAAATCTATACGTGACATTGAGGTTTCTGAAGAGCCGTCATGTTGGCAGTCCTACCTCTTCCGTTAACCCGGTCTCCCGGGTAATCTAAAAAAAGATGGATCATCAGCAGACTGAATGACGCCTGGGTGCTCTAATGAGCCAACAGCAGCACCTACCTGTCAGTCAGAATGGCCACGCTGTTCTCCATAACTTTAAGTCTTAACATAATTTGGACAGGTACGTAAAACTTCACCTTCAGTACAGTTGTCATGAACGGAAAAATTAGCTATAGAGACCCAAACTGTTGTTTGTACCAGGCTGTAAACATGTTTATTTCTGCTGTGAAGTTGGACATTTTAACATGGGGACTTACGGAGACTTCGTTCTGTAGCCAGCCTCAAATAGACGTTTGAGGAACTGCAGTTTTGGGGGCTTCTGCATTGGCTTCATTTCCAGGCCATGGAGGTTGCTGCTTGGTTACAAACTGATTTTGACAGATATTTGCATTATGGACTTTTTTTTTTTGGTTCTGGCAGTGACCTAAAAAAAAAAGGCTTGCATTATTTATGTTGCATTCAAAATGCTCCCATCAGTCGGTGCATTTGTTTTTAGATTAGTTTCAATCCAAAAGAAGTTTTTTTTTTGTATCTTTCTCCTTTAAATGTGTCGGGGGTTTCCACTCTGTGTATGAGTTTGAGTCTGATTCAGGTTTTTCTTTAGCCAAAACTATGACAATTTATTCTCATTCACCTCTGGCTGAATGTTTGTTGGGTTTGTCTGGAAGTGGTTCCTTTTCCCCAAGGTCGACTAATCCGGCTTAGAAAAGATTTTTTGCGTACATTAATGATATTTTGGAGTGATGCGGTATTTGAAAGGTGCTTGTGTTAATGGGCTTTATAATGGCATGGATTCCTGTCGATAAAAGTCTGTTGAACTGAGGTGAGCTGAGTGAGAAGTGCTCCCATCATCCCTTCGCTAAGCTCAGCCCAATCAAAGAATCAATTCCAGGCTTTATGGAAAGAGTAATGGATCGCTCATGATTTTCAGCCTCACTGAGCTGGTTTTATTACTGCTGTAAATAAGATATTGGAAATCTGGTATCTGGGTCATTTTGAGCTCTGGTCAGGTTGACTCACCTAACAGCAGCAGCTCTTAACCAAACATGTTCCCATGCATGAGTGAAGAGACAAATGAATCAGTCCTATGTGAAGCAGCAGAGTTTAATGACGCCCTCAGATTTTCGGGTCGTCCTTAATCACACATTTGGTGTCTGATGTTTACGTACTGATTTATATGAGTGCGTCTTTGTGTGCCTTCAGCTGTGTCACATGGCATCATGTTATAAAGCAGCACTTTGCTCCAGTGGGATCTAACAGCTGAAATTAATTTCCAAGGAAAATTTCCAAGTAAATTCCCCAAAGAGTTTCCTCCACTAAAGGGAAACACTTTACACATGAACATCAGCATGCTAGCCATGGTTAGCACTCAGCCTGTAAAAACAGTTGTAAGGTGTCTTTGTGCGGCTTCGGAGGAAATGTCAAGTCTGAAAAACTTAATGTCAGGGGTTATCTCGCTCTGGGTTTGGAGCCTATAAAAGGAAATCCTGTGTTACAAACATGGTGTGGCCTTTGAAAGATGTGGACATTTACCAGGCTTGTAGTTTCTAATGGAAAGTCTCCATGGGAATTAATGGAACTGGGACTAAACATTTCAACCTCTGCTGCATCGTTTTTAACTACTACATTGCTAAAATAACAGACAAATCGAAACCACACATTCTTCTGAACTGAAGCTTCAACGAAAACATTTGCCTGTCTTAAAGGAATAGTTCAACATCTTGGTGCTAATTATTTGATCTTGTCAAATGGAAAGATTGATATCACCCCAGTTGCCAGGCAACCAGCAGAGCCTCCAGAGAGTTACTGGTCACAGTCCAGATGTAATCTGGCACATGACCCCCCGTAAAATGGCTAATTGTTGTTGTTACACTTTGATTTCTGTACCGATTAATCAAATCTCACGTGTTAATTAGTGAGCTTTAGAGGCGCTGGTCAGCAGGTTTTGTCATTTTTGGACAGAGTCTTCATGTTTACTACACAGACAGGAGAGTGATATCAATATTCTCATCTAACTCAAGAAAACAAGTAAGTGTATTTCTAAAAATATAGAATTATTCCTTTAATGAACTGGAAACGTGTTCATCTGCCAAAAGCACACACACCCTTGTGACCGACTTTTTCATAAGGAAAAAGTAATGGCAGTCTAATACAAGAGCAGGATGAACCTTTAGTAGTGGATGAAAGAAGGAGAGGAAACAAGGCAGCCAGAGAGAGATAAAGGAAAGAGCTGGGATATTACCGGCAGGGTCATGATTAAGAAGGTGGTTCACCCAGGGCGAGGCTCAGGCATTGCACTCTGGCTGTGCTGACCCCTGTGAATTCCCCAAATGTGGGAATTGACTGCATAATCTCTGGTAGTGGGGGACTCCCCTGAAATTTTTGGGGGCAGCAGTAGCTCAGTCTGTAGGGACTTGGGAACCAGAGGGTGACCAGTTCGAGCCCAGCATGGACCAAAGCCGAGATGCCCTTGAGCAAGGCACCGAACCCCCCAACTGCTCTTAGGGTGCCGCTCTGCGAGGCTGCCCATCACTCCACCATTTGCATGTCTATTTCAATAAAGCACCTATTCTATTCATACTGGAAAATATGTGAAATCTTTGTACAACATGCAGGACATCCATGGTAACAGCAATGAGATAATAAAGGTGAAGTAGGGGGAGGTCGATCAGAGAGACAGATGTAGATAAATCTCATATGTCTGTTCCTCTCCTCTCCTCTCCAGGTATCACAAGGAAGAATCCTCGCACACCTCTGTCAGATCTTCAAGGCACCAATGCGCTGAATGAGAAGGCCAGCTGGTGAGTGTGACACAATACAAAAAAAACGTGTTTGAATCAAGTCAGTTTTATTCATAAATTTGCCTCTGGGGGGGCTTCACAGGCTGCACAGCATGTGACACCCTGGATTGAGATAAGAGGAAAAATAAAAGAAACCTCAGTCTGATTCATGCACATGGAGATTTTAGTTTTTCTGTCTTCAGTGTGTGGTACGGTCCGGAGAAAATCTATTCAGAGGCAGGGACAGATCAGCTAGATAAATAAACAACATTTATGATACTCCTATTGTCTCAAATGACTCTGTGTCTCTGCAAATTAGAAACTTCTGCTAGTACTGCAGAATCTACTGAAAGTCCTCACATCTCGTGTCTTTCTTCCCCTCCCTCCGTCTCTCTCTCTCCCCCTCCATCCCGGCCTCTGTAGGGATGGCTATGGTGTTGGCTGTAACGGTCGCAGTTCCAGGTCTGGTCGTCTGTCCTCAACAGGAAGTCCCGCCCTGGAAGAAGATGGGATCTTCCTCAACTCAACGAGCAGCAAGCTCCTGGAGAGAGCTCAGGGCATCCTACTGTGAGTCAGACACACACTGACTGTAGGATCTCATATTAGTACTGATATATAATATGTTGATGTTCCATTCGCTCTTTTAGTTTTTAGCTAGTAGAAATTAGAAATGCTGTTTTTGTAGGCTTAATTGTTATCCAATTGCATTGTGGGTAGTGTAGTAGCCAGGATATTCAGAGGAAGAAGCATATAAGTAATAAAAGTTAGAGTGTCTTCATGTTCCACGCATCTGTTCTCTCTTAATGAATGGACATACGTGTTACAGTCATTTAATATAAAATATCTCTCACCTGTAGGAGAAACAAAAACTGCAAAATCAAGCCAACCCTTCCTAAGGTAAGACACAAACACGACCCAACATGACAACATCATCAGAGACAGTTATCAGTGGGAGGTCTCGGTATCAGCTGACAGACAAAGGTTCACGTATGATCTGGGTCTGGTTCTTTGCAGCACTTGTTGGACGTGAAGTCTCTGCGCTACCTGAGCAGCGTGACACTCCACGACCGCATCACCAAGTCTCTGCTTCACCTTCACAAGAAGAAGAAACCGCCCAGCATCAGTGCACAGTTCCAGGTGAGCGCTGCCGTCGCCCTCTGCTGGAAAACATGTGAATTACAACAACATTAGTGACTCAGCAGCAGCAGCAGCAGCCTGTACTGATGATAACACACACACTTTTCTGCACTGCTTATAAATATAATGCATACTGTGGCCTGAATAAAGACATAAATCAGGATATGAGCTATTAATATGTTACTTTACTTTAGATTGTGCTGTAGCAGAACATTTTTCTTTGGATAGATTAGATTAGATTAGATTATACTTTATTCATCCCACAAAGGGGAAATTCACTTATTACAGCAGCAGAAAAGTGTAATATACACTACAGAAATTAAAGTAGAAAGGGCAAAACACGACAAACAGACAGAAGTATCTTATAACCTACACAATAAACAAAAAAACAAACAACGTGCAAAACAAGGTAGAACAGGATGTGATGTTAGGTGCTTTGTGTTTGTGTGTGCAGGCATCCCTCAACAAGCTGATGGAGACTCTTGATCAGTCAGAGCCGTACTTTGTCAAGTGTATTCGCTCCAACGCTGAGAAGGTAACTACTGCTGCAGAAGCTTAAATACAGCTTCTCATCATGACTGCAGCTGATTTCTGTTTCATGTTATCTACTCTTATTTATCTCTCTCTCTCTCTCTCTCTCTCTCTCTCTCTCTCTCTCTCTCCACATCAGCTGCCGTTGCGTTTCAATGACAGCCTGGTGCTCAGACAGCTCAGATACACAGGAATGCTGGAAACCGTCCGGATCCGACAGTCAGGATACAGCATCAAGTACACCTTCCAGGTAATCCTCTCTGACTAACATCTCACAGCAGTCCAGTAGTCGATGTCATGATATAGAGGGGACTAGTTGACGCTGCGCGTCATTGTATAGATCAATCCTTCATCTGTGGCTTTAGCATGGTGCAGTAATTAAGCAGTGGCAATGCATCTACAGCAGATATGCAGCATGGCGCTCTGTAATCGTGATAGACCTTCTGATGACTGAATGTGTTAAATAACAAAATTAGATATTTAGAGAAGGAGAGAGTCCTTCTGTCCCTGCGAGAAAGCAGACGTGTTGTCACTGCAGTCAAACAGCATCTCCAGCTCAGAGTAGCTCGCTGAGGATTTAGTCCAATCATATCCCAGCTCATATGTTAACAGCCTCACTTGTCACCTATTCCTCGGATGGTCCCACCTGCTTTAGTTAACCCTTTACTGTGATGACAAAATGGCAAAAATGACTGTTAATATGTTTATGTGGTCATTTTATCTGGTTGCATGTCATGCATTGATATTTCTGATTGTTTATCTTTGTTGTGCTGTTTGTAGCTGTGTGTTTAACTGACTCCTTTTCCCTTCTTGGCACTGTGTGTAAGTACACTGTAAGCCATCGAAAACATGAGTCAAACTCTTTGTTTGCCAGAACATACTTGGCGGATAAAGTTGATTCTGATTCTAATCTTACTTTTTATTGCTGTACAAACATGGCTACATGTTGAGATTCACAGTAATGAATCTACAAGGAATACAGTTATTTTAGTCTGTTTCTGATTTTATCTTATCATGAAGCCTCTGTGTGTTACACTGCTTTAATGACCACGCATACACACTCACCTGTTGCAGGACTTTGTGCGTCACTTTCATGTGCTGCTGCCTCGAGGCACGAGCCCGACCAAGTCAGGCATCAGGAGTTTTTCAGACGGATCCACCTGCCACCTGCCGGCTATCAAGTGGGCAACACAATGGTACAGATTCTGGAAATCAGTTCAGCTCTTTACATTTGGTGTGCCATCTTGTTTTACTGCAGAGCTTTATTTAAATGTCCCTGTATGACGCAGGTGTTCCTGCGGGAGGCGGAGCGTCAGCGTCTTCAGACCCTCCTCCATCAGGAAGTCCTGCGAATCGTCACACTGCAGCAGCGCTTCAGGGCCGTCCTGGAGAGGAAGCACTTTGTTAACATGAGGCAGTCTGCCAGTGTCATCCAGGTGAGATGTTAGAAGTGGTCAGCATTTCTCCAACTCTGTGTCCTCGTCCATGCAGATAAAAAAAAAAAATCATATTCTAATTAACTATAAAATTATAGCTGTGTAGTTGTGCATCATGAATCAATTCTTCCCTCTGAACTTTTCAGGTGGAGTTTCCATAGTCCATTACGGCTACTTAGCCTGAGACTGTTTAAGCAGTGATTAATGGTGGTGCATTTACTCCTGTTATACAAGGAAATCTCTCTGATACACATTTAAGCCCTTACAACAGTATATTCGTCTTCTTGAGGGATTGGCTTTCAATATATTTTAAGATATATCCCATTTGAAACGTATCAGAGCAGCAGAACAACATTTAGAAAACATATTAAAGAGTAACTTAACACCCCTTTAAAATCTTCCTGCTGACCTGCAGTTATATAACCTCTCACCTTGCTGCAGTGATGTACACGTGTACCCCAGGACTCTGTGTCATCACTTTTGGGTGTGGTTGGTTACACGTGCATACGTCTGAACGCACTTAATCACACATCACACAAGCTGCCAGAGACGAAACAGGCCTGAAGCTCTCAAACCAGAGAGGACAGCAAAACACTCTTTAGTCTTTTACTTAGTTAGATAGTCTCTAAGGATCGCTGTGACTGAATGTGTTGATTGACTAAATGATTAATAACATCTTTCACAACTAAACTCAGTGATTTTTGAGAAGGAAAATAAAAGATATGTTGTTCGACTACAAACTGATACTGTTGAAAGGAAAGAAAGAAGGACAGAGGGAGTGAGTGAGAGAATGAAAGAAAGCAAACAGCGAAAGGATTGATGGAGGAGAAAACACTGCATTCAGGCGGTATGTTTTTTCTGGAAGAGCCCTCAGAGGGGAGCTGTCCAAATCTTTGTCAGGCTGAAAGAAAACAAACTGAGTCAGTCCAGAAACAGTGAAACCCTGAGCAGGAGCCAATGATCCACAGATAACATTTAGTAGAAGAATAGCAAAGCAAATAGCAAAATATACACTGTAAACTGCTTTTTGAGCTTCGTTCTATGAGGTCTGATATTTGTTATTTTTAGGCTAAAAATGGGTGAAAAAATCTGAACCTTGCTTTTAAATAGCAAAGTTAGTCAGAAATGAAAGTTTCTGTTTGCACATGACAAGAATTCTGTCCTACATTTAATCTGTTTTGACGAAAATGTCATGAAATGAAATGCAAAGTGTTTTCAGCCTGTTTGAATTTGTCCAAAATTCGGTGGTGTCTGCCAGGTACAGGTGCCAGATAAGTCTGTCATACTGTAGTGCGCCATGAATAACACTAATATTGAATTCCACAAATTTGGGTCCTACCTACAAAGTATGTTTCATTGCAACCCAGCAGGAAGGTGGGGTGTTTTAAGAGGTCAGAAGGGGGAATAAAACCTTTTCTGTTTCACAAATATCAATATTTTTAGCCCAAAGTCTTCAGGTACATCAAACTCAGTAAAATCAGTAAACACACTGGAACCTGTCATTCCAGCTCTTTTCAATGAAGCACTTTTTTTCTTTTCTGTGTTTCTGCAGCAATGGTGGCGACGCTGCCTCCTCAAAGAGGCCTCCATCACCTCGGGTGTTGAGGAGGAGGCGGTGGTGTGTTTGCAGGCGGCCTGGAGGGGCTACAGAGAGCGCAGGAGGTTCTTGCAGTGGCGGGAGTCTGCCGTTGTCATCCAGAGGAGCTGGAGAAACTGCTGTCGTCGTAGATCTTTGGCAGCTGTGACGATTCAGACAGCCTGGAGAGGATTCAGGGAGAGGAACCGCTACTGTCGGACGAACAGGAGTGTGACGCAGCTACAGGCGATGGGCAGGGGATACCTGGCTCGACTCAGGTGAGAGCACAAGTGTGTGTGTTTGTGTGTCGTAAGTTCGAGTTGATGATAAGTTACTGAGGCTCTTGGTGGCTTTTGTTTTGAAATTAAATTTCATTTATCTGCATCAGCTCTAATAATCAGATTAAACTTGGTGTTATCTAATGGACACCTGGTGGATGATAGGACAGTGAAATCTCTGCTCTGTCTCTGTTGCAATTTTTTTTAAGAGAGGGTTTTTGTTTTTTTTAAAGCAGCTCTAATCAATATATTTATAATAACAATCACATGACTACTTGTATGTGAAAGGGGTCACTTATAAATGACTCTCCAGTTACCCTCTGCTCTGTTAAGTGTTTTAGCTTCTTTCAGCTCATGTTTTGGTTTTCCTTCCAACTTTACTGCTTTGGTTCAGTATCACTGCTCCCAGCCTTGTTTTTAGCTACAGCAGGCAGCTGTTTTCAGTGTAAAATCTATAAAAAGATTGTCTCCTACCTGCTCATCTACATCTAACAGCAGACAGACAAAGTTAGCAGCTGAAGAAACAGATATTTCCCTCAGGAGTTGGTCCCAAAACAGAGCTTTAAAAAAGAATATTGAACTTTCAAAATAAATGCTATGTCACTCTGTAACTCTGTAACTGTTTGATTACAAGTACAGTATGTCCTATCAACTCGAAAATATGTCAGTGTTGTGTTCACAGTTGTTTCTGCTACCAAGTTATTGCAGGTCTAAGTGAAAATGTGTATGAGTACTTAATGTAAAATCGTTGGTGTGTAATATTCTGTTTTCTTTTGTTTTATTCACTGATAATGTCTATAGGTTCAGTGACGTGAAGGAGCGTGAAAGACTCACACAACAGAGTCCACCAGCAGAGATGGATGCAGGAACCATGGTGGACCTCCCCTCATCAGAACAGGAAGCTTACATCCAGGATATCTCTGGAGAACTTTCTGAAGACTCTAAACCGGTTCTGTTAGACGTGGGAGAGACAGAAAAAGAAGAGGACTCGGAGCGAAGCAGGAACATAGATGAGACGAGTCATAAGAACCGCTCAAAGCGAGAGAGCAGACGAATGAGAGAGCTGGAGCAGGCTCAGTTCAGCTTAGAGCTTCTTAAGGTCCGAACCACCAGTGTGGGAGGTCCTCTGCAAGAAGACTCGATCCCAGACGGCAGCACCCGTCAGCTGGAAGACCATCACAGGCATTCTCCACGGGGATCTCCAGTCAGTCATGGAAGTTTTGAACTGCTCAGTGTGGAAGATATGGAGACTGAAGGCTCTGGAGGTTTTGGTTCCCAGTCGACTGCACTTCAAGAACCTCCCCAAGCACTGGATATTCAGCTACCTGACGGGCTGAGAGATTCCAACTATAATGAAAAGCCTGTGATAGAGCCGCCAAACAAGGTGGAAAGTCCACGAGCAACATTTTATATTGCTTCTGACCAAAGTCCAGTTCATGTACCAAAATTTGAAAGCCCCAGTAAAGGGAGAAGGGAGTCCACATCTCGAAGACCTGTAGTGGTGCTGATCAGTATGCAGAAGGAGAGCCCTGTGGACGAGGGAGAGCTGCTGGCAGCCCAAACATTAGAAAGAGCTTCTGAAACAGAAGCAGCAGCATCTGAATCCCAAATGATCCCCGTTGCAGGTTTGGAAGTAACATCAGACATGGAACAGCCTCATGGGATTGCTACCCAAGCCAAGACAGATGTATTCAGAGTGGACCCATTGTCATCCGCCAATGGATCAAGTCCAGAATTACCAGGGATTTGCTCCTCAGAGGTGGACATCCAGATCATCCTTGAGCCAAAAGACAGCATTCTGCCCAATGTTCTTCCCAGTCAGCAGGAGAGGAAAGTGATCCGGCCTACACAGGAGGCTCCCAGCCCGGTCCTGGACACCAAACCTCCGAAAGCTCAGAAGAAGAGCTCAGGCCAGACTGTGATTGTGAACATGGTGGAGAAACCCTCCAACACTGTGTTCTCCCCACCTAGACGCAAACTGCCCTTCTCCAAGTAAGTGACCCATTTTACTTAAGGATATGAGGGTAGGTCGTTTTATAACATCTCACAATACTTTGTGGCTGTTTAATGAATCCTTTCTCTAGCTAAAGTACAAATTCTGACCTTCCAAACTTGTACCATTACTGTACAACAACCTCCATTACAAAGACTCAAGACCTTCGCTCAGAAAGTCCAGAAAAAGATCATTATACATCCTATTGAAGGAACTTATCCTAGTTAAAGTAGACTTGTTTACAGCTGGTGACCATAGTTTGGTGTTTTAAGACAAACCTTCCCTCCTAAAAATAACCATGAAAGCTATCAATGACTACAGGAGCGATAAGATCTTTCTGCAGAAGCAACAGTTGAGTATAAAAGTAGATTTGGGAACTTTTGTAAATCATGTAATGTCTTTTTTTTTTTTTGCAGGTCAGATAAGGATTTGGTGAACCAGGAAAGGTCTCTGTCCATGTACAGGGATGACTCCAAATCTGCTGGATCCAGAAACAGAGAGGTAGGACACACACACATCAAACCAGCATAAATATACAGCAGATTGATCAGATTTATACAGGACAAAGAAGCATGTACAGATGACAGACACACAAATAACCTGTAGAAATGTATAATTTACAACTTATTTAAAGGAATTTAGTCACCAGTCCTGTGCAGACCTATCATCATCAGCCTTGTCTGCTAGCCAAGAAAATAGTTTTGTGAAATGCACTATATGTATTTATTATGTATTCACACATGCATACACAGATTTATTTGTACGTGTTGTTAACTTTAGAGTATCTGTAGCTACTTTTTGGAATTTTTTTTGGGAAGAATTTACCTGACAAAAGATGTATCAGGGACAGAGGTTTGCTATTTTTACTTCTCTGGATTCAGTCTTATACACATTAAAGGTCCGGTGTGCAGAATTTAGTTGCAGCTAGTGGTGTAATCACTGCATTGCAATCTCCTGAAATCACCCTCACCATCCTAGTGTAAAGGAGAAACAACACTTGAAAGGCCGAGTCTAGAGTTAGTATTTAGTTTGTCTGTTCTGGGCTACTGTAGAAACTTGGTGTTTCAACATGGCGGCCGCCATGGAAGAGGACTCGCTCCCACTGTAGATATAAAATTAAAATAAAATTTCAAAAATGAAAAGATTCTTCTTTTCAGATGATAATACATGCATGAAAACATAGTTATGAATATTATATCACATGTCTGCGTTATTCTGAAAATAAAGGCCCCAAATCTTACACACAATCAATTTCAGTCTCGTGCATGTTCACACACAAACACACATAGACACACACACACATTAGCAGCTGACCTGATGTTCCTGTGGTTGCCTGGAAGCAGGTGGGTCGACCCGGCCCCAAAAAGAAAGCGCGAATGTCCCGGACGCGCTCCGACTTCCTCACCCGCTGTAACTCTGAGGGGGCAACCCAGTCAGACGACGACGATGAATACTACATCCCCGCACACTCCCACACGCTGCCCCCCTCCCTGTCTCCCTCATGCGTCCACCCCGAGGCTGACTGTCACAGTGACTCTGAGATGGTAAAATACCGGATCTCTGGAGGTCCCGTGACCTCTTAAGCAAGCGACTGTTTCCTGTCCACTCAGGCTGCCCCACACACCACCACCCTCTTTTCAGGTGGACCTGGCCAAGCGGCAGGGGAGGAGCCTTTTAACACTGCTAACCACACTTTCGTCATACTGTTCACTACTGTCGGACTGTTTGACTGCTGAGCTGCAGTCTGGTTTTCTGGTCCTGTCTGGAGTGAATGGCCTTGCACGTCACACTGGTGGCTGTTGGTTTGAAACTCGGCCCAGGCTGAGTCATCTACGCTCTCACTTCTAGACTTCTTTCCTCTTTTCATCTCACAAGAATATATCTCTTCATCAATGGATACATCAACATTTTGGAGTTTAATCTGATATTTTCCTTCAGTAAACACATGCCATGTCGCCATGTAGGACTACAACGAGGAATTAGTTTATTATGTATTAATCTTTTCATTGTTTTTTAGTAAAAGACGTCAAAAAAGAAAACAGCAAGACATGCATGTTTAACATTTTAGATGGATAAACACTTTAAATGATTAGTTAACTGTCAGAACTTTTGGCAATTCATTTTCTAATAAATAATAAATAATTGATTAACAGCACCAGTTATGAACAAAAGGTATTTGTCAGTATATAACACATGAATGAAAGCAAACCTGAGAATGCTGTCAGTCATTTACCCACAGGTGAAGAAGAAAAGCTCTCAGTGTGTTGCAGGAAAAATAAAAGGTTAAAACTCAAAATGCCACGTATGAAGGTATCCCTATGTCTTCTTCTTCTTTGACAACAAGGACTGACTGAAGATCCTGTCCATTCATATTTTGACAACACGACACATCATGCCTCGCGTCGCACTGCACAACCGCTGCTGCCGTTGCATGCTGGAACCGTCCAAACCTCGAGCCGAGTAACTTCTCACTAACAACGTCGTTTTCTACCAGGATCTTACGAGCATGACTTCTGTTTTCTCTCGATATCAGCAGTACACTCTGCTGATTTCACTCAACCTCTTCACACTCAGTAGATTTATTACATCAGTTTACATTCAGCAGCATCACTAGAACCAGGAAATAAATAATGCTATTTATAATAAGTAAGTAACTTACTTCAATGTGTAGTCATGCTGTGTAGTAGTGATGTAGAATTAGGCATTCTACTCTCTACGTTATAGAACAAACGATATACATGTAACTCCATAATAACATCATTTTCTGTCCATAAGGCTCCACAGAGGAGCCAAACTGTGTTAAACAGGAAACTGAGCAATTGAAATTGAAATACATGTTCATACATTTCTCTGCTCTCCAGCCATCTCACAAAGACCAGAAGAAGATCCATAAGACCATGTCGTCAGGAGACCTGGGCAAGGTGGAGGTCCTCAGGAAAACCTCCAGTCAGGATGGAAGGTAAGATCACTAAAATGGCTTTTTACTCCAAGTAAATAGTTTTTACACAGAAATGCTCCTGATGACTTCAGACTTTTATGTTTTAATGGCTGCATGAGCTTAACATGTTCAAGAGGTGAAATCTGTCTGTTTTAGCTCACTTATTTTAGTTGTACAATGCTAGAAGAGTTCAGCACACACACTGTGTGACCTTATATTTACTTGCAGTGATGCATTTCTCACCTAAATAACTTTTTGTTATGTTCTTTACGTTGTCTTTTGTAGTGGATATTTATGTATTGTTAATGTGTTTTATGTCAGCTTAAATTAATAATTTGTGTTTGTGATTTAGCAGGATGAGAGGAAAGATGAGATTCTGGAGTAAGACAAAGCATGGCGAGAAAAAACTGTCGAGAGAGAAGCAGGCCAGCAGGAGTGAATCTGGAGAGACACACGGTAAAAAAAAAACTCCACACACTGTGCTGTCTTTCACCTTTGAGTGTAGATTTATAGGCACGCATGTATATGATACAATTCATTTTTAGTAATCCACCCTCTCTCCACCTCCTTCTCCATCTTTGGGTCCATCCTCCCAGAAGGCTCTTCTCCTCCTCACAGTCCAGATTTGGAGGCTACCTCTTCTCGGGTGGTCAGGGACAGTAAGGAGAACAAGGAGCCGTCTCCAAAGATGAAGAGGCGTCGCAGTGTGAAGATCAGCAGCATCGCTCTGGAACCCGCCCAGTGGCAAAACGACTCACTGCACATCCTCACCTCGGCCCACGACTACCGCAGCATGAATGACTTCCTCATGAAGAAGGTGAAAGTGCAAACCTGTACCTGTTCACACAGCGCTGCTTCCACTTTTAAAGAAAAGTTTGCCTCATCTTGTCTCAGCTTTCTCAGCTGTTTTATTCACATTTCATCACTTGTTGACTTGAATCGTTTGCTTGAAAATCATTTGTCCCTCCAGATCGCTGACCTGGAGTCTGAAGATGGGAAGAAAGACACCATGGTGGATGTCGTCTTCAAGAAAGCACTGAAGGAGTTCAGGATCAACATCTTCAACTCCTACTCCACCGCCCTGGCTGTAAGTCCTTGCTGCTCCTTACTCTGTTATATTTAATGAAATCTTGGATACTGTCCTTTGATTGTCTGTAAACGTTTACTGGTGTAAAACTATAGGAGGATTCATTTGTCATAACACAAAGAGCACTGATGACCTCCCCCCAAATATTTTCTTTCCCCTCGCCACCAGATGGATGATGGGAAGAGTATTCGTTACAAGGATCTCTATGCTCTGTTCGAGCACATCCTGGAGAAATCCATGCGTCTGGAGCAGAGGGACTGGAGTGAATCACCGGTAAAGGTGTGGGTCAACACCTTCAAGGTCTTCCTGGACGAGTTTATGACCGAGTTTAAGCCCATGGAGGGAACTATCGGCAGGGTAAGAATGTTAAAAAGTGGATGAATGAAAAAAATAACAGAAATACTTGCCAGGACATACACACAATAAATTTTAAGTAATAGGTGTAGATAATATAAAGTATTAAAATGAAATTTATTATCAAATGCAGATGAAATTTACCTCTAGACAGTCAGGGTCAATTGGTCATCTGCAGAGCTTTATAGTATAAGACAGATCAGAGATTTTAGGCTTAATTATTGGAAGAAACATCTTTTAAAGCTTCCTTCACCTTGCAATACAAATATTATCTATAAATATGAATTTTATTATATGTGCAGAAATTACAAGAGTATCATATTTCTCTCTGTCCAGGCTCCTAAACGTGAACGCAAGAAGTCGAGGAAGAAGGAAACGGACATTGTGAGTTGAAAATTTCTTGAAACTTTATATGTGTTTTTGGAATATTGTGTGTTTGGAATAAAAGCAAAAATGGAGCTGAGCTGACTGGAGGCTCTGCTGCACCCTGCAGGTGGAAGAACACAACGGCCACATCTTCAAGTCCACACAGTACAGCATACCCACATACTGCAGTACTGCTCCTCCTCATCTGGATGATGGATCGAGCCTGCGTCTGCAAACGTGAGAGTGGACACACACACGCGCGCGCGCAAACAGTGTTTATAACTCTTTTCCAATGGATGGAGCTAACACTAACTTTGAATGTTGCTAAAGGTCACATTAGCATTGATTTATTTATTTAAGACCTTCTACATATTTGCACAGTTAAAGTTAGCGTTGCATAGTTAGTGGTTGTTGGTCGCAGTGAGAGAGGTCAGGTAGAAGCAAATAATCACAAACTCACTGCAGGGACATCATATATATTTAATGTAAAGAAATCAATGAATCTACAAATCTACAAATTAAGAAACTTGAAAAAGGGAAGGAGACGTTGAGACAAACTATTTACATATTTAGAAACAATCCAGAGACTCTGAGAGAAAGACTTGTGAGAGAAGCGTCCCTGCCTCCACACCTCACCTCCTGCTGCCTGTGAGCCGAGCAAGAGGAGGGGCACAGACCCCAGAGCTGTGGGCAGAAGAGCTGTGCAGCATGCATGGAAATTAATTATAATATCATATATATGTCTCACCTTTTCCCCTGATAATCTGAATAAGTCAGTAAATTTGTCTCAAGTTGCTTTTTTAGAAAATAAGTAAGTAAGAGGGTCTGAAAAGTCCCTAAATCTAGCGAGAAAGTGGAAACACTGGAGACGACATATAATGAGTGTTTGCATGTTCTCCCTGTGTCTGCGTGGGTTCTCTCCGGGTGCTCCAGCTTCCTCCCACAGTCCAAAAACATGCACTTAACAGGTTAATTGGTGACTCTAAATCATCTGTAGGTGTGAATGATTATTTTTCTCTGTGTGATGGCACAGGGTGTACCCCATCTCTTGTCCAAAGTCAGTTGGAAAAGTCCAAAGTCAGCCGTGACCATATAAGAACATGAAAATGGATGATTGGAAATCACACTGTAGGATTAATAATTAGAAATAATTAGATGGGTGTGAAGCTTTAATTTAAAAGATAAATGTATTTATCACTCAGTATTTATTTGCCTTCTCTCTTCATGCTTGAATTCAGCCTAAAAGCAGGTCATAAATATCTTCCACACAGCAGCAGCAGATCCTAATGTTCTCCTAACTCACTTACCCGCAGACACTCACACCCATCTATGTAGTTTTTATTTCCACCGCAGCACATTACCCAACACACACACACTCCTTTCACACACACAACCCGTTCATACTCACAAAACGTACTCTTGCCCTGCCTTCCCCGAGTGTCCAAAAGATTCGATTAAACCTCCCTCTCCTTTCATAAATCTATCTTCTATCTAGTTACAAGATCCATCTGCATTTCAGATTTCAGTGAGCAGCGTGCATCACGTCCAAACTCTCTGCCGCCGCTGCCTCAGTCTCAGGCTTTGAGGTCGTGACTGACTGACTGCAGCTGTTGTTGTGCAGAGAAAGGTTCAGAGAAATGCCGTCAGTCTGATGTGTGTTGTGTTGTTCTGCAGTGTGTCGCTACGCCTGCCACAGGAAGTGCTGCTCCAAGATGACCACTAAGTGCAGCAAAAAGGTAGGAGGAGATTTTTCTTGTTCATTACCTTTATCCTTTAATATCATAATAGTGTTCAAAACAGCAGTCGATATGGATGTAATCAGTTTGAACACTAATCAGAACAATGATTCGATTTTTGCCTACTTGATGTAGTTTGACACTTTTACAAGATTTTTATGTAGATATGTCTGTATACTGGACATTACTGAGTGACTTTACTCATTGTGTCATCTGTCTTGATGTCGTAGCATCAGTTACATACAGTTACAATACAGTAGGCTCACTGTAAAACTGTCGTCTTTCTGTCTTTCTGTGTTCTTGTAGTACGATCCGGAGCTGTCGTCTCGGCAGTTCGGCGTGGAGTTGTCTCGTCTGACCAGTGAGGAGCGAACAGTGCCCCAGCTGGTGGAGAAACTCATCAACTACATCGAGATGCACGGCCTCTACACAGAGGGGGGATCTACAGGAAGTCGGGCTCCACCAATAAGATCAAAGAACTCCGCCAGGGGCTGGACACAGGTGAGACTGACTACTTCTTCTTCTTCTCCTCGCAAAAAGGGAAACGTGAATGAAAGTTGCTTTACCTGGACATACCTCTCTGTTCCAGATGTGAACAGTGTGAGTCTGGACGACTACAACATCCACGTCATTGCCAGCGTTCTCAAACAGTGGCTCCGTGACCTGCCCAGCCCTCTCATGACCTTTGAACTGTATGAGGAGTTCCTCAGGGCCATGGGTAAGCACGAATTAGCCCCTCTCACAGTTCAGAGGCTCCTCCAGCTGAGGGTCAGTTTAAGAAAGTGAACTGTTACTTGGTTACTGATGGTGTGTGCTTGTTTTCTTTTTCAGGTCAGCCAGACAAGCGGGAGGTGATACGAGGGGTGTATTCTGTGATTGACCAGCTCAGCAGGACACACCTCAGCACACTGGAGCGCCTCATCTTCCATCTGGTTAGGTGAGTGATGAGATAATAATCAACATGTGCTCTACAGCCTCAGGCAAGACGGGTTTTAAGATGAGATCTGAAAAATATTTTTGTCTTTGAGCAAAGAGTTTATATTGGAAGTTTAATATTGGAAGCTGTGGTTTCAGATTCTTGTTATTCTCTCTGATTTTCAAACATGGTGGATTATCTGTCTCAGTCACATGCCATCCTGTCCTGTTGTGTGTGCTGTGAATGGCTGTCAAAGTCTAACATCAGGAGTAACAGGATTGTACGGTGGTGTGTTTCAGGATCGCCTTGCAGGAGGAGACTAACAGGATGTCGCCAACGCACTCGCCATCGTGTTCGCTCCCTGCATCCTTCGCTGCCCCGACACCATTGACCCACTGCAGAGCGTCCAAGACATCAGCAAGACCACGGCGTAAGTCCACCAGCCTTTCACTCTCCTCCGCACTTCCCCAAATTCAATTAATGCACAATATGACTGCCTGCAACAGACAACTTTCATGGGTCAAATTTACAGTTTCTATTTGTATTTTTGTAAAGATGCAGGTATGAGGTTTTGTTTTTACATACATTATTTCTCATTACCTCATACTCTGTGTTCAGTTGTGTAACAGGAGCTTTTTTTTTGCCATGATTTTAATTGACTGATGGTCAGAAAGCATGTCTGGAGGCCTATAGGGACAACGTTTGAAACAAAGACTGAAGACTCAATATAACTTTGGCTTTGACTGCTCTTCTCTTGGGGCCATTTGTAAATTCAGTCTTATCCTCGTTAGAAAGCATTTACTCAGTGGAGATTTGCACACTGCTAAATGAACACACACATACTAGTTCTTTCATGATGAACTGATGTGAACTGACAATGCTTACATTAGCTTGCTAATATATAACATGTTTCCATGGCTGACATGTCTGACCTGACTCATAAAATAAAGCTGTTAAATGATGAAGATTTAAAATGAACATTTAAAAAAAAAAAAATAGCTCAACGTTATGCCACTTAATTTGATGAAGTCCTTTCCTAGCCACTTTTCTTTGACCTCGATGGAAAACGTCAAGAGGTCAAGGAAAGATGTGAAGGAGAGGTTATGAGGAGTTAGCAGACCGTGTTGTTAATGGAGGAAATATAAACGTGGACAACCCGGTGAAAAATTTGATTTTGTTTGTTACGCTGGTATGGTCGCTCACCCTCCTGTCCACTCGTATATAAACATATTATCAAGTTATGGCAAAGATATATGATTAATAATCAACGGTAACCTCATGATGATCTGCAGGACGCTGGATGTCACAGTTAGAAACAGTTTTTACTGTGTGTGTGAACGCAGCTCCACAGTCAACAACAGAACACACTTCATGATCAAAGTTTGACATCACGTCAACGTATGTTCATATTCACGCCTCTCTGCTGCAGGCTGCATCACACTGTTTAAATACATTGATGTTTTTATGTCTGGTTGTGAATGTCTGAACGGTGCGTAGATTTTTGTAGCTGCCGCAAGGAATTGTGGGCGGCATTACTTCCTTTCCTTTTGTAAAAGATGGTCCGTGTATCCTACTGTATGCTAAAGGAGATAACAAAGGAAGCATTGAAGCTCCTTTCCTTAACAGTTTGATAATTTGAACAGCTCTTCTCATGGCGGCTACGTTAATACTTCCGGTCATTTCACTAAGTTAGGAACCTTCATGAGCAAAATTGACTATTCGACCACGTGTGTTCCTGTATTAATAAAAACAAATAATATATTTACACAATATCGAGTTTGCTGCTGTAAAACTGCAGTTTTTGTAGCATATATTACAGTTTGTGATGCTACAGTGACTTCCTGTTTCAATAGTCAATGTTTTTTATTGGAAGGACCAATACACTTAATAATTAATTTAGATACTCTTTACTAGCTAAGAGGTTTTAATGGTGCAACCCCATTTAGTAAATCACTTGTGCAAACCATCCTCTATTCTACATGCACATATTTTATTGAATTCTGTTCTAAATGGATCTCTTCCCCGTAGGTGTGTGGAGCTGATCATCAACGAGCAGATGAACAAGTACAAAGCACGCCTGAAGGACATCAGCAGTCTGGAGTTTGCAGAAAGCAAAGCCAAGAGCAGACTGACCCACATCAGGAAGTCCATGGTAAGATCAGTCTGCTGTCAATCATCCGACAACAGCCCGCCCGGCCGGGGCTTCTATGCTGAGTTACTTCCTCATGCTAAAGATACTACTGTGAATAATCTTTATTGGCTGACGTTGACGTGGATGTTTTTCTACCTGTTCCTTTCACTCATCATTTAAATGGTGACACAGTTTTCAGCTCTGTGAGCAGCTGGCATGGTTTTAGACACGGCCATGGCAGGAGTTCATTCCTCTGTGTTCCTTCACATCTTTCATCGACAGATTTTGCTGTGTTTTTGTAACACGAGCAAAACGCTGACACAAAACACTCTCAAAGGGATAGGGCTTGAAAATGTACATGGCAAGACACAGTGACTACTTTTACAAAAAATATTCTTCCTATCAAGAGTCGACAATACTTGTCCCTGTTATATTTCTATATGTTGACTAATACCTCTCTATTTTTAGTAACACTAACATAACAGTAGACATTAAAAAGGGTCTAAATGTATTTTCCTTCACTGAGAGAAAAACATAAATATGAGTGTTAAGAGTGACAGTTACATACTTACCAACTGTGATCAGTACAGTAAAAGGTAATGTTGCTCATATTGGTCATTTAAATGAATGCATTCAGATCATATGTAAGAAGGGATAATAAGCATAGAATTACTTTGAACAAGTACATATCTCAATAACAACAAAAATATACATCTATCATGCTGTGAACAGCTGGCCTTTATTAACAATCGGGGAAATTGATTGTTGTTCTACTGAAGTTTTTGTTTTTTCTGAACTTAAAAAAAGTACTCCCCCTTGTAAGCTGCAATGTAAACAGCAGCAGCAGAGGCAGTGACTCACATGAAATCCAAAGTGTAACTTTATATACTACATTTCAACAAGGAATGAAATGACTGTGCTCTCTAAGGAGCAACAAGCTGTGTAACGTGTCTCTCTGGCAAACATTGATCGGGAAAATTATGTTATTCCCAAACTTCCCAGCCGACTGTATCTATCTAAACATTCCAAGTAAGCATGGTTTTAATTGTTTGCAGCTCAAAAGATGTCTGGACATTTTAAAACTTAGCAAAAGTAGGTTGAAAAGTGACATTTGTTGCCGTAAACTGAAGTAGTTCTATTTAATTAAAATGCCTGAACAAACTTTCACTTTCCAACCAAATGTAGCTCATTTTCAAATGCCTCGACATCTTTTGACGCATAAATCACCAAATCCGTTCTTACTTGATAACCTTCATTACTCCTTAACCCTAACCTGTCCTTCCTCCCCCCCCCTCCTTCCAGAAACCTGTACTAATTGCTGTTAGGTTTATGAGCATAACCCGCACTGCCACCCCGGTATGTATGCCCCTGCCACTCCATGTGCCCGCCCACCACTAGTCCTGTCCTGTCCGTCAGTCTATCTATTGATCCGTCCACTCATACTGTCTGTCACCTCCAGCCATAGTACTCGTTATGTTTGTCTGTAAGCTAGTTCTCTTTTATCTGTCTGACCTTCTGTTGTTGCAACCTAGTTGACAGTTGTTGTCGCTATTATGGAATTGTGATTGAATAATTCATGAGGGGGCAATAAGCCCATGTTGTTTGTTAATATCTACCCGACTGTGATACACTGTGTTATAATTAACATCAGTTTAGGGAAATAATTTGTTCACATTTGCTCATTGATTAATAATACAATTTATAATTAATAATACATATTGCTTGACTTGAGTTGACTCTTATGAAGCCACAACTTAACCAAAGCAACACCAGCACCATGATGTAGTTTTGAAGCTAATCTCACAGTTACTGCTGACCTGCTCAAACTGACCTGAACCCACACTTAATCTGTCTAGATATGGTTCATGATGTAGCTCTGTTGTTTGTCTAAAGTGAATTGTCTTTATTTCCATTATGGCGTCATGTCCTCCACATCTCTAAGGAAACTAAACCAAGCTAACAACCTAGCTTGGTGCTAGCAGCATCCCATCTAATGTTAGACATGACAGCAGTGTTAACAAACTAGCGTCACTGTTCCTATGGGTTATTATTCTTATTATTTCTTGTTTCGGACTGAAATGAGTAAATTTAGGCAAGTAGTGTGTATTTTTACAGTTTCATTACAGGTACTATGTACTGCTGTATCTGTGGTTACCGTTGATGTTTGTAGTGAGCGCTCTGACACAGCTGCATTTTGACTGTAGCTCCACTGACTGCTCTTTGCTTTCTGTTTCTGCTTCACGACTTATTAACACGCAGCCTAACACAGCTAAACTTAAGGTAATGCCTACCTGTGTGTGTATGTGTGTAGCAGAAGCTGTGTTTGTATGTGTGTGTATTGAACAGCAGGCCTCGTAGTTTTTTTAGGTGTCATGAACTGTGTTCGATACCTCCTCTGTATCTGTGGGGTCCAAACATTTAACCATGTCTATAGTGAGTCCATAGCTGTCTGTGCGCCATCACTGTCACTGTCAACCAAATAAACAAACTATTATCGATTGTCCTCCTCTAACACACTCTCTCTCTATCTCGCTCTGTTATTTTCTGTGTGGACCTGCAGAGCAAGGTTCGTGTTCGGCAAAGCAGCACCCACGTGCCCTCGCCTCCTCTAAGCCCCAGGGTGCCCCTGCGGTGGATGGAGAGAGTGGATGTGGAGGAGGTGGTGGTGGAGGAGGAGGAGGAGGAGGAGGAGGAGGAGGAGGAGGAGGAGGAGAGGATGCAGCAGAAGCTGGGATGAACGAGCAGCAGCTGGCGATGCAGCAGGAGGAGCGAATCCTCACTGAGCAGATCGAGAGTCTACAGAAAGAGAAGTATGACGTCTCACTTGATGCGTGAAGCGTTGTTTAACATGTAACATAAAGTTTTAGTAAAGCACAGATCTATTCATTTAAGTCCTGTACTCAACTACAAATTTGAGGTACTTGTCTTTTCTTTTCATGTCTCCTCGTACTTCCACTCCAATATATTTCAGATAAATCACCTCTGGCCTCTTGGCTTCTGTCTCGTGTGTGTTTGTGTTTGCAGGGAGGAGTTGACGTATGAAATGTTGATCTTGGAGCGCGGGCGTCTGACGATGAGACCCCTGAATCGAAGCATCCATCGGGACAGCAGACAGCTCTGAGAACATCACCATGGAGACGGAAGGAGCCACCTCAGACCCTCTGGTATGTGTGTTATTAATCATCAAGGATATTTATTTTCACATGCACACTACAACATGACTTGATTACCGTTTATGAACTGATTAAGGTAATAGCTTGATTAAAGCTCTTAAAGTTAATCACATTATATTTACAAGTAAATGTCCTGCATTCAGAATGTTACTTTAAGATTCACTGTGTAGGATTTAGTGACATCTAGGGGTGTAGTTGCCGATTGCAGCCCCATCGTCTCACCTTCCGCTTCCTGGCATAGTGGCCGCAAAAACACTAAAGGTCCTGTATAGAGCCAGTATTTAGTTTGTCTGTTTTGGGCTACTGTAGAAACATGGCGGTACAAAATGGCAGACTGTTGAAGAGGACCTGCGGCGTCTGTAGATATAAAAGACTCATTCTAAGGTAACAAAAAGATAACGGTTCTTATTTGCAGGTGAAAACATATTCTGTAAATAGAGCCTCTTAAATCTGACACACTGGACCAAACACATGGATGAACAGCATTAGTGGGCCACCTTTATCGAGTCCAAGACCAGGACTGATCGAGATTGATCCAAGTCAATATGTCTTTATTATGGTGTAACAATAACATTCTGTATGCAGATGAGTAATACATAAACTTCTCGAGTCTGAGAGCAGACCTCTTCCTGACATAGACCTATGAGGAATAAAGATGTGCAGCTTGGAGGGTCCGATGCTCTGACACCTGTACTCTCTCCACAGAACGAGGCATTTATCGCTCCAGGAAGTCAGACACAAAGGGCAGACGAGCTCTGCGCCGTCAGCCCGACTCCCAGGACTCTGCTGACTCCACCTCCACCATCTCCTCCTCCTACCACCCTTCCTCCTCTCTCTCCTCCAACGCCTCCGGCTCTCCTCCCCTCACTACCGATTCCGCTCCTCCTCCTCCGGGCCTCTTCTCACCTCCTGTGGTTTAGGCGCCCCATTGGCCGAGGAGGAGGAGCCAAAGAGCCGGTAAGACCCGCCACAGGCTGAGGCTCAGCCGCAGTTCACCGCGCGAGCCCTCAGGAGCCACCGGAGGAGTCGGACTTCAGCTCGGGGCCACAGCAGCTGGTTCTGTACGGCAGCAACGAGTTCATGGTGTGAAGCCAAAGGAGGGAAGGAAACGCCGGCTGCAGCCTGAGTGCAGGAGGGTGTACAAGAAGGGGAGGAGGAGAGATCCGGGGTTGAACGAGGCTGGTTACGGGGCGAGGTTCGTGCCCAGTGTCGCCTGCTGCCCCTCCTCGGTGTGCCCACCCCCCTCCTCCCCTGGTCCAGTCAGAGCAGGAAGCAGGAATAAAAGAAGAGGAGACTGGAAATGTGACACAGGGGGACAAAATGACAGGTGGTCAAAGAAAAGAGGACTGAAGCTGGAACAGAGTGAAGTGAAAAGACCCCTGCTGGAGCCCCAGGGGTCGGTCAGAGGAGAGAGAGATGAAGGGAAGGACGGGTGGTGCGAGACAGAGAAAACCCACACCTGCAAAGCCAAATCTGATAGTGCCCCATCTTTTTTTTTTTTTAGCATGTGGGCAGGTGGTTAAAGCCACCCAGAAGAAATGTAGCCATACCGACTGAACTGGCAGACATTTTGTCTGTAACCAGCGCCAAGCTAAGTCTGCTTTTCATGTTTACACAGGACACAGCAGCCACGAGGCTGCATGATACTCCATCACACCTTTTTCCTGCGTCAGTTTGAAGAAACTGTACAGAAATATGTTACAGCTGTATGTTACATTATTATTATTATTATTATTATTATTATTATTATTATTATTATTATTATTATTATTATTATTATTATTATTATGTTACAGAGGAAAAAGTGTACATAGGAAGAAACTCCAGTGCTGCTCCGGGGTCGTTCATTGTTGATTAATCTCTATTTCCTGTTCCTCTGTTTTTGCAAAGTGAAGTGTCTGAAATCCAGGTTCCACTTTTGTTTCTGTGCTGGTCTCGTTCAGTTTACCGTCATTTGGTTTCTCTCTTTTCTTATTTCACAGTGCACAGAGCCAGTTTTCGGGTGCCCTCCCTCAGGTCACACTCTTGAGTAACAGTTGAAGGAAAAGCGATCCGCGCTCACAGTGCTACGTAGTGTGCTGGTGTCACGTTCACTCGACTTGAGGTGTCAAATGTCAATCAGCCATAAGTGTATTTTATGTATCTGGCTTTTTCCTTCTGTTTTATTCAGAAACATCAGTGTTACTACGTCAGGACTTGAATTTATATATGTGTGACTTGTTGTCATGGTTTATTTTTGTGTCAGATGAAAGCCATTTTTTCTTTCCTCTCTGTCTGTGTGTGTGTGTGTGTGTGTGTGTGTGTGTGTGTGTGTGTGTGTGTGTGTGTGGTATTCCTGGCACTGTCCTGCCCACTTTGTGCATGTGTAGTCTTCTCTACTCACATACACTAGTGTGCCCCCACCCCTGTACAGGTGAAAAAGTCTCTGCAACCATCAAGCAACACTAAAACTAACTCAGACTTCTGAAATCTTTCATTAGTCTGCGTTTTACTGCACCTGTGGGGAAACTCTTGCACTCACCCACACTTTCAAACCGTCCACGATGTCCTCTGAGCCATCCACAGTATCCACTCTTCCTCTTTTACCATCATCTTCCATCCTCTTCTCTCCGGCTCTGGCTGTGAAAAGTAGCATTTAATCTGCCTGTTAACCAGACAAAAACGAGTAGCAACTAACTGAGACCGTCCACGTTTTTCTGCGTACTCTTAACTCTCTTTCCGTCTCTGTCCATAACAGTGTCGAAACAGTGTAATTTATCAGATTTATGGGCCTACTGAGTAGCTTAATGGCAATGATGTCTCTGTACTTTAGCTGCAACATCCCTCCTCGCTTGCTGCGTCTGTGATCAGATACTTTGGGAGCGAGCTTCGACCCGATCTCACCAACACAATCAGTGTTATTCAACTTTTCCTTGAAGCTGGAAGTCTCAGTAAAGACTGTGCTGATCTCAGTTTTAATGCAGGTGTGGAGACTTGCAGCGTGCTGTCTTTTTACAACGTAAACTGTAGACCTGTTTAGAGAAAAAAAGAAAAAGAAAAAAAGCTTTTGGAGGTGAGCTGAAAGGACAAAACTGATTCCAGGTCAGAAAACTTTAAGTTTATATTTGACAGTATGGTCTTTGTACGTGTCCAGGCTGTCAATGTGGCATTCAGCCAACAAAAAAAAGAAAAGAAAAGTGAATGTACCTGTCACTGGAAGGCATGCTCTGCTTTCTCTGGTTGTTTTTTGTTCCTCTTTTATACACAGTGTATGTACTATTTATGATCATGCTTTTGGGGTGTACATTGGTTTAAAAGAATCTGTTCTAAAATGTGTTATAAAAGGATATATTATCCTGTGTACGGTTCATTATCTACTATTAATCATGTCAACATGTTAACTGGCCACAGTCGGTCTGTCATGTTTAAAAAAAAGCGTGTCTCTTTGTCTGCGCCACTCTGGACACGGCGATGTATAAGGTGCAATTTGTGTTATATTTCTTTTTTTTAATGATACAAACATGTCTATGGTTGTAAGGAAAAAAAAGACTTTACGGGAAATTCATCTGCTTATTAAAAAGCAAAAGTGCAGCCAAACACAAATGAGTGGAGTGATATTTTACCTGACAGGAGTTCAACACTTACAGGTCATTTCATTCATTTCTAACACATTATCGGGTCTTCTTTGGGACAAATCACACATTTATTCCACAATTAAAGGTACCCCGTGGAGTTTTCTTCCACTTGTATCCTCAAGGCATGAGCTGATTTCTAAAATATTTAACATCCTCCATTGGTTATCTCTATCCTGCAGTCTTGTTTTTGCTGGTAGGTTGCTGCATTTCTTTGCATGATCTGTGGAATAACATGAAACCATGGCCAGTATCCATTACCTTTGTGCATGTGGTTACACGTGAAACCGCTGCATGGCGCTACTCGTGGTCAAAAACGCCACGTGATCAGCCGCTGATGTTGAGCAATAAGATTGACTCACAGTCTGTGTTTCATTTCATCTCAAATGTGCTGGATGTGGTTGAAATCTAATCTCAGTGTGAGAGTACAATGGACACTGACCAGTAAAACAGAAACTGTTGATTTGAATTGAGTTTCAGTATTTGTTTGATACATCTGTTCCACAGGAGACATTTTGACTTATCACAGGTGTAAATTTTATTCAAATGAATTGTGGCTGGTTTACCTGGAGCTGCTTCAGTTTCAGATTCCTGGTTACTGTGCCCGCTGACTCATCGTCATGCCTCACTTGAGCACTTGAATAGGGCGGAGTCATGGTTATTGTTTTTCTTACCATGACTCATCCAAATGTCAGCCGTGTTAAAATGCCTATTACTAATATCTGGTTAGTATCAGGTTTGTCATTTGTCAGGTGTGTTATTGCCCCATCAAAGACTCCATATGTACCATATGTATTTTTAGGTTTCAGCTCTATTTCTATTTATATTTAAATGTTGACATCAAATATTATATACAATTATTTTTGTATATTTGACAGTAAAAGTATAGATTTTGAATTTATTAAAGGTCCAGTATGTAAGATTTAGTGGAATCTAGTGGTGAAGTTGCAGATTGCAACCAACTGAATACCACTCACCTCACCCTCTTGTTTCAAGCATGAAGGAGACAGTGGCCGTGAAACTCGCAAAAAACAAAGTCCCTATCTCGAGCCAGTGTTTGGTTTATGGTAATTTTTTTTTAAAAATCTAATTTTCAGGTGATTATAAATTATGAATATTATATGTCTATTCTATCAATAGATTCCCTTAAATGTTACCAACTGGACCTTTTAGAGCTGCACAGCAACACTGTCAGTCCACCTTAAACTGAGTTATTTATTGTAGTGGTAGAAGTAGTACTCAGATCTTTAGCAATACCACAGTGTCAAAGTACTCTGTTACAAGTAATAGTCCTGTATTTGAAAAGTATGTCCACTGAAATATACTTCACCAAAAATAAAATGACTAATTTTGCAGAACAAAAGCCACAAATCAAAACGTCACTTTATTTATTTCATTAATTGTTGATTTATTGTATTCATTTATGTGGATAATTTATGACCAATAATGTAAACACAGTGTTTATTTATGAACTGATTTTAAAAAAACAAAAAAAAAAAACACAAGCTGTCCACGCGACTGTTGCCACAACAAAAGCCTTTATTTCCTGTCATCCCGCGGCTCAAAAATGAAACTAAACAGAGCGGAGAACAGCGAAGAAGATTCCACCTTTGTGTTGTGTTTTGTAACGCGGCCTGTTGACGGGCTGAACGGGGACAGACGTGATCCAGAAACAAGACTTTCCTCTCGAGTTTCTCTTCCACTGAAGTGAAAGCGGGTGACGTGCCTGCGATTCACCTGCCGCTGCCTCCATCATACATGAACACAACTGAGCAGAGAACAGCTGACTTCACATCTGTCCCACCACCACTCAGCTGATACTCATCAAAGTGTCCACGGTGAGTGACTGTAATGCTCAGCTGGGCTTCTCCTCTCTGTCATGTTCAGTAGTTGAAGCTAACTCTGTAGATCTGAATGCTGTCACACATGGAGGCTCTCATTTAATGTGTGTTTCTTTAAATCCTGCAGATGTCTGAAACCATTGTTTTCTTTGACCTGGAGACCACTGGATTAGGTAACATCAGCTGTCCATCTCTTTGTCTCATTGCCTTCATTTTTGTATAAATATATATTTATATGAATTACTGAGGTTTATATGTGATGTTGAAAATAATAAGTCCACCTCCAGAGCTTTCAGCCACACCCATTACTAAGATTTTTATGTCTAAATCATGTTCTAGTCTACTGTTGAGTAGGACACACTGACTAAAATGATGAATTATTTTTATCCTTAATTGAAGCAGTGATGGAAGAAGTACTCACCTCTTATTCAAGTGAAAGTAGCCAAAGTGTTAAAATAATCCTATGTTCAAAATCTTAACTTAACATCAAATCATACTTAAAGTACTAAAAGTACTAATTTGATAGTAATACATGTAATAGGCTTATTGCTTGATTATCATTAGTGTTAGTATTGTGTAAGCATTGTTAATGTCGGTAAAAGTGAAGCTTATTTCAGCTACTTTAGATGCTTCTGGGCTTAATCCATAAATAAATCATAATTTTATTACTAATCAGCATCTGCAAAGTAAGTAAGTAAAGTTGTTAAACAAATGTGCTGGAGTAAAAAGTACAATATCTGCTTTCAAATGTAAAAAAATATAAAGTAGTATAAAATGTAAATACTTCAGTGAAGTTATACTTGAGTAGAGTATTTGAGTAGTTACATACACTGATTTGAAGTCAGTGAATCATCTGTCAGATGACTGATATGACTGTGAGTCAGTGGTCATGACTTTGTGTGGATGTGTTCAGCTAAAACGAAACTTTGGCTGCACACTCCATCACACATTCGTCAGGACGTCATGACAGACAACTCTTATATGTGGAGTTATAGTTATGAGCGTGCAGTGACTGAGCAGACAAACAGGGGGAGCCAACTACGCAGAAAATAAATAGATAACTCACTCACTCTGTGAGCTGACGAGTGAAGAGGAACAGACAATGCTGTTTAAAGATTTCACATCACGCTCGATACGGAACAGATTATATATAACATGCTGTGATCTTTGGACAACAAATTGCCCAATGCCATCAATTTGAAAGTCTTAGTCAACTTCACCGTTTTCAATATCAGGAAGTACAGTTTCTGTTCCTCACAAATCCGGCTACTTGGGTTGCTTGGCAACACCTATCCAAACAGGAAGAAGACTCTTATCACACTGTTCACTTCACTGTGGGATTGTTTTATTGCTTTTAGCTGCATCTCATGGCCTTCGTCAGTATAAAGCTGCCACCACATGATAAGAGATTTCTCTCAGCTCAAAGTACGGTAGAGGTCAGACCATAGCATTACCAGAAACATCAGAATTTTTATGTGACAACATAAATGGATGAACTATTGCTAAGCTAAACGTTTTCTGGTCACTTTTCTGTTTATATACCTAGGCTTTTTATACAAAGCATATCCACTATCCCTGTGTATGCCTGGTATGGCTAACCTTCATAAAAAGCTCTGTGTCCATTCACAAAACTGGTATTTTCCCCATCTGACAGCTGACATTTTGCCATGCAGTACTTTTCCTGGTGAGATGGTAGTATGCTTTTAACGTAGTGAGTTCGGGAGAGGGTTGAATTTCCTTCACTCTTCGTCCTCTGTTTTCATGTGGCGTTACATCTCATTCAGCTGTTATCTCATTGGTTGTGCTTTGAAAAGGTCATCGGCACGAGAGGTCAAAGTTGAAATTATTTTGAAATTCGCTTTGAGCGCAGTGCTCCGTGGCGCACCGTCGATGATAGTGCATCACATAGTTCGGCATCACCCCTCCTCCCGTAGGAAAACACTGGAACAGCCAGCACAAAGTACACAGTCTTCATAGTTTTGAAGAAGCATACTGGCACCTCAGTTATCATGAAGATGGTTCAGCTGTTATCACTTGAAAATTTGGGAAATCAGCTTATTCTCTTTCTAAAGGCCCCCACACATGATCAGCAGTAAGACCACTCTGTGCTAACCGTGCCATTATTTTCCTACTGGGAGAGCAGTGACACCCAACTTGGCGATATGCACCACTCAAAAGTTCAAATGATTTCAACTTTGACCTTGCTGCCACTGACGTTAGTTGTGCAACCAGTGAGATAACAGCTGTATGTGACGTAGTGTAGCAGTGAGACTGAGAAATGTACCTCTTTCTTCAGATCAATGTTATAACACAACATTAATTAAAAACATACCGTGATCTCACTGGGTGAAGTAATTCATGACAGAATGTCAGACAGGGCAACCAGCAGCTTTGTGAATGAGTGTAAACCTCTCATCATCTATTGGTTTGTGGGGGAACAGAATCTTGATTCATATTTGATCAGCACTGCCTAGTTTGATGAGTCTGGCGTGTTGAGCTGGACGGAATCCCTGAGAAAGGTAGCTTAGCAACAGAAAAAACCATCATGTTGTTCCATTCTGATTGCTAACTAGTTAGCATAGCTTAGCACGATGAATGGAAACAGCTAACAAAAGAAGAAAGTCCAGCACATAATCCACAACGGTTAAGACAATGGTTAATAAGCTTTATTTATTTAGTTTTCTTTATCCTCAATCTCTTCTGTACTTTCAGACACCGCAGTGTGTGACATTATCCAGTTGTCGGCCATCTGTGGAGAGAAGGTCTTCAACACCTACACCCTCCCTCGCCGAGCCCTCACTGAGAGCGCCAGGAACGTCACAGGCTTCACCGTCAATGACGGCAGCCTTTTTCTCCACGGGGATCCAGTGGACACCATCCCTCTTATAGATGCTCTCACCTCCTTCATCACCTTTCTTCGCTCCTTCCGTCACCCCGTGGTTCTGGCAGCCCACAATGCAAGGCGGTTTGACTTTCCGTGCTAACCAGAGTGCTGCGACAGTTCTCCCTCCAGCAAGAGTTCCAGCGGGTGGTGTCTGGGTTTCTGGATACTTTTTTGCTAAGCAAGAATGTCTTTCGTGGTCTGGGCAGTTATTCTCAGGAGTACATGGTCCGCCACTTCCTGGGAAAGACCTACAACGCTCATGATGCTGTGGAGGATGCCAGGATGCTGCAGGAGCTGTTCAACAGATGGAATCCTAGCAGCTGGAATATCTCTAGATTTACCTACAGATCATCTCTAGCATTTTAAAAAAAACTAAAGAACAGGTTTCATTTTAAAATGAACCTTTTTTGCAGTTTTAGATTTCATGTTTTAGAAAAAAAAAAAAATGAAATGATGACAGTAAAATTTCTTATTACACCCCAAATTGACAGATATGTAATGTTGACTTTGTATAATGATTTATTTTAGTCAGTTTTGTTGTCTGTAATTTGTCTCATAGTCAAAAGCAATGTACTTGTAGCACAATATTCCTCCAAGAATCATTAAACTGAATGTTTTATTTTCATGACTGCTTTTCTGAGTTAATTTGGAAAAACAGCATTTCTTTTCCCAAATGAATGCAATACGCTTCTAGTTTTGAGTTCTTTTTTAGATCTATTGAAATGAAGGTGAAAGTTCAGCATCTCACCCCGTTAAACTCATTCAACCGCCACACCATGTTCCTTTCTTAAATGTAGCTCTTTAAAGTTTAGCACTACAGCTGGGCCTTACCGCCAAGAAAAGAAATCATCACGGAAAAGCAACAGCACGATGAATTGAAAGGGTTTAACAACTGCAATCATTTAATTAACGATGACAAGGATGTAAACAAATAGACCATAACATCAATAATATTCTCTGCAACAAGAAACATTCTCAACATTACCTTCAGAAAACTGGAGACCATTTAGGCTACATAGTTGAAATTAAATAAACATACTCTAAAGACAAAATCTGGAAATATATAAATGAGGTCACCCAGAATGTCACCCGTGACGCTGCTGACATGGACACCGATGCTCATTTCATCACCATGGACAGCACTATGAAATCAGGTTCACAAACGTTGTAAACTTGACAATAAACTTTAGAACATAGATGAGAGAAAATGTATTAAATATATATATATATATATATATATATATATATATATATATATATATATATATATATATATATATATATATATATATATATATATATATATAAAATTAATTTTAAAAATTAGGCCTTCTCTGAAGGTTCCAATGTAGACTTGCTTGAGAATGTATGCAGCCCATTCTTCACATCAGCATGAATTAGTTTCATCTATACGGATTTGTTGTTCACAATGTACCATTATCAGGGAAAATAGTAGTCCATTGTCCTTCCAGATTTTAATGTGTCAGAGATACAGGACTATGGGCTACGGCTTGAACATTTATTACATATCCTTAGTAATTTCTGGTACTGGTATGTACTTTGGCACTACTAGTAGACATTAAGACTCTACTAGTAAGGCCAAAAGTCCTACTAGTATGACTAGAAATTGAAATGCACACTAGAGTACTAAAACCAAAATGTCTGCTATTACTAATGGCATGTAAAATGTTACAGTATGATGCAAATGTAAACTTGCATGCTGAAAATGCTTACTGGCTGGACTACTTATGTTGAGTTTAGTACTACTAGTGGGTTTTTTTAATCAACTAGTACTACTGATGGACACTTTGGATCTTACTAGCAGCACTAGTGGACAACATGTACATGAACAAGGTTGGATAATGACTAAATCCTGGTTGGCATTTTCTATTTTGAACTGGAGAGCCGGTAGGAATGTTATGGCCTGGGTTGTGTTTGTGTTATGTTTTGTGTACTGGGGCCCATTGCACAAAACTAGGATAAGAGATTAAGCCGGGATATCTTGGCTATCCTGGCTCAACTTACCCGTGATCTGGTTGCATAAAAGCGGGATAGGGGGCAGTAGGATATGTTATGGTATAAGTTACCATGGAGATTTATTCTGTGGAGCTGGCCTGCTCCAGACCAGGCTAAGTTTCAGGATCTATTAAATCTCATCCCTTATCTCAGTCAGCAGTCACCACAAACGGAAACCAATAGTTATTCCACTGCCCACTACACATTGTTATCACACAACGAGACCCACTGTCATTATTTAAACGTTTGTGATCATTAATTTCAATCATTTTGGATAAATGATGATTTTAGATGATGTTGCAATCATTAGATAATTTACAGTTTCCCATAGGCTATAAGGCTATATATAAAATGATGGAACATTAGGGCCACAGAGAAAAAAAAGACTGACACAGACTGAGAATAAAGTCATAAATTTACAAGAATAAAGTCATAATATTGTAACCTGTTGTTTTAGAGGAGGAGAGTTGTTAAAATGAGGCCGTGGAGCATTTCGTGGAATTGTACTGAAGGAGATACTTCATCTTTTGGCACATCAGCATCACATTGTCAGAAGTATCAGGACTTCCTCAGTGTGGCTCTAATACTCTGTTGTATAAAATACACATCCCATATAAATATAAATACACATCAAAGTGTAACATTATGTTCCTTTATTGAATAAGGATAAATCAAAACAGGATTAAATACAAACCATCAGCTCCTTTCAAAACTGAAGTCACACAGTGACTCTACAAGATAGAAAGCACAGAATCAAAGCATATTATACAACACAAGGATAAATACACATTCAAAGGTCTGTATATAATACACCCCACATGTCTCACTGAAATAAATGCAGGACAAATCCATATACACCAAATGAACAGACAAATGAATGGATGCAGTAGCCTCCCTGCAACTTGCATACACACAGTATACAGCACAATCTTCATAAGAGGCCAAATCAATTTAAATTAAATTTAAAAAAAAAACACAAACAAATTCCTCTGCCACTGCCGGACATATTTAACTTAAATTTAAAGCATGCATATTAACTAAAATAATTTAACACACATTGGTCCCTCACCAGCCGACCACTGTCGTCATCAGGGAAGATTGCAGGATTTGTCCCAGTCCATGGCTGGTGGCACTCTGGGGGCCCTCTCCTTCCTCAGGCAGGCCACATTGTGGAGGACAGCACGAGCCACAGTAATGTCACATGCCCTCAAAGGGCTGACCCTTTGAGGGCATGTGATGATGTATGTGATGATGTTTCCATAATGTAGGCTAGTCAACAAATGATGAGGGTAGAGGTGCAATGTGATTTTACACCACTTTGATCTATAAATAAAGTTAGATTTCAATACCTCAGTTTCAATGATTTTATGAAGATTAGGAAATAAATGCAGAAAAGAATGCAGGAGTTTTTCCACGTCACAGTAATTACATAAGAAATAATGAGAAATTAGTAGCCTAAATGTCAAAATGCTTCCAACAATAAAGAGACAATTGTGTTGTCAAGGGAAACATTAAGGGCAGTCAGATTATTGTCCAGCAGTAAGATTGCCTTCCTCGCGTCAGATACTTGTGAAATAATTATAATGTATAACAATAAGGTGAAAGCATGTACAGTATACAATCTAAATAGGAACTAGATAAAATAATCAGTTTCTTAATTGAAATGTTTTTAAACAAACAAAAAAAATAATAGCTGTCCATTATTGATAGTAAGAGATGATAAGAGGAATACAGATAGCCTTGAAGTCACGCGGGTACACACCTCACAATTAACCAATGACACCATAGGTTAGGCTAATTGATCATAATCCATCAGGCAACTGTTCCCAAGAGACTGAAAATGGACCCGCACGTCTACGACATTGTGAATTATAAAACAAATTGGACATATCCAGATGGATATTCCAGAAATGAAAAAAATAAATTTCCGTCAAAAGGCCCAGAGATGGGCAGTAATGTGTGTATCATTAATTTCTGTTACAATTACTTGAGTAACATTTTAGATGAAGTGTACTCTTAAAACGATTTTTAATGCACAATACTTTTTACTTTTACTTGAGTAATATCATTCTTAAGTAACAATACTCAGTGTTTTGTTTTAGTTAAAGGTGTATATTAAACATGTAGATCATTACTTTGATTGATTGATTACATTCATGTTCTTATTTGACAAATAAATCAGACTCCACAAATAAATTACCCCACAGTTAGTTTTTTCACCAAATACTTTTTTACTCTTACCCAAGTAATTATTTGGATGATTACTTTTTATTGATACTTGAGGAGCCTAATATTGTTCTAAAGTAAAAATAGTCTTATTTAAGTATTTTATTTAAGTAATTTTTGTCTACTCTACCTGCCTCTGGTAGGCCAATTGTCAGTCTCATTGTTAGTAGCCAAGACAACCAGATAATAAAGGAAATTTGTAAATAATATTAATATTTTCAAAAAAAATAGGCTCAAGTGAAAAGTGGGCAAAAGAAAACCCAGGACGCAATTGGCAGTCAGTTTTACTGGCCTGGCATGTCAGATGACATTGACACATGGGTAAGTATCTATAGTTTAAAATCAATAATAATAACAATAGTAATGATAATGATATGATGATTTTACATCTGATGTCAGTCTGAATCTATATAGTGTGTCCACTTTGTGGAATGTTAGACAAGTGAAGAGTTACTCTGCCTTTATACAACTTACAGTTTACACAAACTGTTAAGACAAGAAAGCCTCTGTGTTCAGAGTTATTACAGAAAATGCTTCAGGTAATCTATCAATCTGCAACGTATTTTCACCTTCATCCCACCTTTTCATTCAGGTGGCACAGTGTGTGGAATGCCAGGCCAGTGGAACTGCGATAAAGGAGGAGAGAACATATACACCAATCATTGTAAAATATCTCTATTATTTTCCAAATTCAACTTGTGCCTGTTTGTTTATTTGTTTTTCCATTTTGGCTCTGTGCCCTATTTCCCTCCTGTGTTCTGTGTTTGCCCTCTTGCTTCCTCTCTGTCTTATTTCTTTGCCCCATCAGATTATCCTCATCTGTCATCTGGTTTAGCTTTCTGTAAAAGTATTTTTGCTACACCTGCCTTGTGCTGTAATATTTGTCAGTGAAAATCACAACATATCTCTAATTGTATTCTTCCTTAGTCTTTTGTGTAGACAGTAGTACAGTAAAACTATTTGTCTTTAGGTAACACATCCTTTTGAGCTGCTTGGCATGGATCTGGTCGGGAAGCTGACCAAAACAGAGGATGGGAACATCTACATTTGTGTCATGATAGATTACTTGACCAAATGGCCACAAGCCTTCCTTTAAAAGTGAAAGTGCTGAAGAGGTGGCTGACTGCCTCCTCAAATTCTTTTATCAATTTGAGGCTCCCAAGAGGATCCTCACTGATCAAGGAAGGAATTTGTGAATGAGGTATGAAATTACTCATTAGCTACAAGCAATATTTTGTGAAGTAGACTGAATTTTCACTTAAATTAACATTTAATGTATGTATGTAATTTCTTTCTTATCTCTTTCGCAAACACAGGTTAACATCTGCAATATTCTTTCTATGAAAAGAAGCCTATGTGCCCCCTACCACCCCCAAACAAATGGTCTGGTGGAAAAAATGAATGGAACCATACAAAGGTAAGTAAAATGCAGTTGCATATTAAGTATATTTTCTTGCATAGGGCTTGCTTGCATGAAGTTTTTATACATTTTCACCATCTCCTCATACTGATGTGTCAATATTTAGCAAACTATCATTTGAAGGTCATCACAAAGTGACATTCAACAAATATATACAGATACCCTTATTCTAATAGCTTTGCAAATACTTTTAAGCAGTTGTAAAAAATACAATTCTTTTTCCTATTGCATTTCAGAGCACTTAGAAAACTGGTGGAGACAGGCCCGATCGTGGGACAAACACTTGGATGCAGTGATGTTTGGTTAAGTACCAAAACACAACTGACCACCAAATTTTCACCGTTTTATTTGATGTTTGGCAGGGAAGCCCGCTACTCATCACAGGTCCGTGGAATATATGGTATCTTCTGTTGTAACTAGTAGCTTTAATTTATAGATGTTTCAGAATTTTTACAAGTATTATGTTTTAATGCTTATAAAACTCTTTTTGAAAAGGTTGACAGCAGTGTGGAAAATGTGGTGGAAATGATAGCCCCACAGATGACATCCTCCATCTAAGTGATGCCTTGCAGGCTGCTCGAGATGCCATTGCAAATAGAAAGAAGACCAAAGGGCAAATTGCCACCTCCAAATTACAAGGTGGGTGACAAAGTGTGGAGGCAAACGTAAGGAGCCAGCAGCGGGGAAGCTGGACCCTGATTACCTGGGGCCTTTCACTATTGTGGCACTCCAAAATAAAAGTGCAGATCTTTCGAATGAGGAGGGTCGTATTTTTAAAAGATCAGCACTGATCACTTAAAAATTCATGTGGAGGAACACCACACATTCCACACAAGATCGTCAACTCTGCTTCCACCTTTTCGGCCACCCCTGCCCCTGCCATCCCTGCCTCTGCCACCTCGGCTGCCTCTACCATCACAGCCACCCCTGCCTCAACCACCTCCTGCCTCTACCACCACAGCCACCCCTGCCCCTGCCACTGATAAATGTATGTTTTATGTAAGAAATTGAAGTTCACAGGACAATATATTTGGTAAGACATCTAATTACACAAATGTTTAGCAGCTCAAATATCATAATCATAGATTTCAAGTTCTTTAAAGCAAAAAAAAAAAAAAAAACCCTTTCCTTAGGCACTTTGCTGTCTACATTTATTATGCATTCAAGCTTCTTCCATATTCACCTTTTATCTTGGTTTTCTACTTGGAATCACTCTGTGAAACTATACTTAAGTATACCTGATCAAATACAAAATAACCGTTCACAAAGGCAGTAGTTTATCATAATTACAAAAAAGCTCTGCTAAGATGAGAAATGTATCTTGTATTTTACTGCCTGTGTTTTATGTATAATGAATTATTCCCAGTCATTTTGATGATCAATCAAAGTCTGCTCTGGAAATCAAATCTATTCAATACAGAATACTTATCATCATTTTTCACAGATGTGATGGATGCACGGGCCGGAAAGGATCCGTTTATCCTTTTGGCCAAAGTGAGACCCTATAAAATCTTTTTTGCGGACGTTGCCAGGACAGCTCCAAATAAGGAGTTGGAGAGTGAGGTAAAGTTCTTTTATTTTTAAGATTGAATATAGAGTAGACTAAACCTTGGTCTTATTCCAGTATGTCATGTCATCACAGATTATCAATGCTTACTTGGAGCTGCTGCTAAGACAACATCAAGGCATTTGCTGTCGATACATATGGGATAACAGCCATATGGAACAACAGCGACAGACTGCGCAAAGTAGGTGTACTTTTTCCTATTAATTAGTTGTAAGTGATGTACAAATCTAATGAACAAATGTCAGTATTGTTGTAAGTCTGGCAGAAGTCTTTACAATATGTGTGAATGTATATAGCTTTTGAATCTTTGACTAGTTCCATAACTCACATACCACTTTGCCATGTAAACGTCTTCCCATATGTCCTTTCACTTTTCAGGTGTTGATTGAATTTATAAAGGAATATGACTTTCTTTTTTACATGCAGGTGTTTTCCCTTATTGACCAATAGGTCATGAAACCATGCCAAAAGACTTGCCTCTTCTTTGACCCTCTTGGGGAGAGTGATAAGAAAATGAAGCACTGTCAAGGAGTGACGAGGTAAATTAATTTAATTTTTCTTTTATCATTTACATAAACATAAAGTAAAACATATCTGTTATTTAGAGCCTTCATGAGACGTAGGGGACTCAATATTATAAGATGGTCCTGCTCAACACTCCCTCACCCTAAACAACCAGATACTACATCATGTGGAGGGTTTGCACTAAAGTCGGAACCTAATTATTTTTTTGGGTTAAAATATCACTGCAAAGTCAGTCATGTCTTATATTTTATCTGACAATTTAGACCTTATCTGTCAGATGCTTCAGTTTTACTAAACGTATAATTTCACAATGTTTTCAGTTCGCTGAGTGCATTCTCAAAGGGCAGAGCATCTCCTTCAACACACCAGCGACATTAATGGACTGAGGAAGCACATCGCATCAACTGTTCTGGAAAACAGTGGTATGTTGCATGGTATATTTGTGACACGCTGAGATATATGCACACGATACTTATCGATTTCATTAAAATCCCATAACTATAACCAATTACATTTTATCATGAGGTGTGGTCGTGCTTTGATTTTTTAAGATGATCTGAGTAATAGCTGCAGAATCTGTGGGGAGGAGGAGGATGACCAAGAAGATGCAGTTTCCTGGGTAAAGTCATTGCAGGATTTCAAGAAAAAAAAAAGTAACTTTAGTTATGATGATTATATAAAATTTTATTCAACAGTAAGCTAGTAGGAGATTGTCTAATCTAACGCTGTCTTTTGGACAATTTGCAGATTTGCTGTGATGTGTGTCACTGGTGGTACCATCAGGGATGTGCCAAATCCTGCAAATCCTTCAACTAAAACAAAGTGTCCAGGCTGGACGGGCGCATGGTAAAACATACTCGACTATGTTCCTGTGTTCTTGTGTTCTCAGATATGGACCATAAATAAACTTTATTGTTGTACTCTGTATGTTGTATGATTTAAGTACAGTACTTTCTTCCATTCAGATATCTTTACACATCAATCAATCAATCAATCAATGGCTTTATTCATACCTTGAAGGATACAGAGCAGTACATCAAATCAAATCAAATCAAATTTTGTATAGCCCAAAGTCACAAAATACATTTGCCTCTGAGGGCTTTACAATCTGTACAGGGAGTGACACCCTCTGTCCTTAGACCCTCGGTTCGAGTGAGGAAAAACTTGCCCACAAAAAACCCTTTTAACAGGGAAAAAAGTACATGGTGACCAGCACCCTGTAACTCTTTATTGGTAGGGTTACATTCTTTTCAGCATGAACAGTAGAGAAACCAGGTGCATGTACAGTGAATTTGGTCAATATCACTCCTTGTAATAAAGAGTTGCATTATTGTATTCATAATTATACTCTTAAAAGTACAAGTTATCCAAAAAGTTACTTAAGTAAATGTAATGAAGTAAATGTAACTCGTTATTACCCACCTCTGATAGCACTTACTCATTTCTCATTATGTGTTATATTATTGCTATCTAATATGATGTTAAAACTTCCTACATTCTTTTCTGCATTTATTTCCTAATCTTCATAAAATCATTGAAACTGAGGTATTGAAATATAACTTTATTTATAGATCAAAGCGGTGTAAAATCACACTGCAACAACGATAACAACAACAACAATAAAAGTGGCAAGGTAAAGCATCTACCCTCATCAGTTGTTGACAACTAGCCTACATTATGGAAACATCAGGTTACTTTTTTTATCTGCGCAGTCGTTTTTCGACAAGCAGTCTCTTTTCAGCACTACACCGGCAAATAACTTCTTCTCTAACATCAGTGACAACTGCTGCTATTACACAGCTGAACAGTACAGTCAGACCATTAAAAAACAAATTGTCTATAATCCATTTCAATAGCAGAACTCCGTATGCAAACTTCAATAACATCAAGGAATATTTAGGTCAAGTTAAAAAAACATTTAAAATAATTGCGATATCAGAAACGTGGATCAATGCAGATAAAGGAATGAATTTAACTGTGTGAACAGAAAGAACAAGAGTGGAGGAGGAGTGGTTGTGTGGATAGTAAGTTGAATTATATAGTAGTAGAACATATGACAACTGTCATTAATAACTTATTAGAATGTATAACAATTCAAATATGTGAAGAAAAAAACAAAAATGTAATAATCAGCTGTATATACAGAGCACCGGGCTCTAGTACTGAAGCATTCAAGGACTGGATAGGGGAAATGCACAAAATGAATGAACAAATTTATCAATACAATGCATGAGTTTATATCCAAAAATCACCAGACCTAGTAGAATATATATATATATATATATATATATATATATATATATATATATATATATATATATATATATATATATATATTATATTAATAATATTAAAAGGATAATATGGATGGCGTAACAGCTTTAATCATTTTTGTAAATGTTGGACCAAACCTGGCAAGAAAAATTCCAGATCCATGTTATCTGAGGATTGGAATGATAACCTTATAGTGAAATCCCAGTTCAATGTTTCTTACAGCAGTGGAAGCAAAGGAAATAATAGATATGGTAAATAAATGTAAATACAAAACATCTACTGATTCAAATGAACTGAGATGAAAGATGTAAAAAGGTCATTGAGGGGATTTCTGAACCACTTACATACATCTGTAACTTATCATTCCAAACCGGAAAATTTCCTAACAACATGAAAATAGCTAAAGTTGTGCCACTGTATGAAACTGGGGATAGACACAACTTCACAAATTACAGGCCAGTTTCTTTACTTCCACAATTCAAATTAGACAAATTCATAAACAAATGTCGTATATTCAGTGGCGATGCAGTTGAAGATGTTTGAAGAGAAACTCCGCAGACACTGTCTTAGTTGTATAACAAATTTATTACAATAAGTTCAGTATCGTATCAAGTAAAACATTACTTGGAGAGCCTCCGGCCAAATAATGAGACTCTCTCGAACCATGCAGGACAAGCCCTTATATACAGTGAAGATTATGCTCTCAAGACATGCAGTCAAAGTAAACAATAGTATAAATCTTGTGTAAGAGAGGAACAGAGAAAAAGAGAGGCTCCTCTCCCAGGATGCCCCAACAGATGGCCCTTAACCTTTGACCTGATCTCTCCTTTAAACACATCAAAGAAATCACATAAGACCGAAACACCTCATCCCACATGACTCTTTTAACATAAATTGTAATACATATATTAACACACCTGACAGCGGTGCGGTACTCCTATCCCAATAACTTCAAAACCCAGATGGAACAAATTAACAGCTAGCTACACAGATAAGTATCTCAATGTAAACCACACAGATATACAAAAAGCTTTTGATACAATTAATCATAACATATTAATCAATACACTTGA
>JAAROE010000076.1:0-38357 GCA_036365135.1 Miichthys miiuy | reverse complement strand
TTTCTTTTCTTTTCTTCCTAAAAGTAAATCGCATTTAGACGGCCTATATATACTCGAAAACTCACGAAAATTTGCGTACCTCCCAAGGTCGGGCAAATTATATTTTAGGTGTCGGACATGGACGAACAAAAATGGCTCGACAGCGCCACCTAGATTTATGTTTTCGGAGGAGCCCTCGACACGGTTTCATCCACGTGTACGGGATTTGGAGCGAGTATGTAACACATACCGAGCCACAAAAGTCTCCTTGTGACCCGGCTACGGCGAAGGTCACGGCCTCCATTTTGTTTCAAAGTTGGCGCTGTTTTTGGGGTCATTTCCAGGGTCGATTTGAACGAACCTCCTAGAGCTTTCATCCTATCTGTTTGAAACTTGGCGTGTGTGTTCTCAGGCCTCGACAATGAAAAGTTATCAAAATCGTAAGTTTTGGATTTACTGTGTGGGAGGGGGGGCCACGAAATTCGGCGTGTTTTATGAAATTTCGACGTTATAACTTTGCGAAAAATACTCCAATCTTCCCAAACCTCTGATATATAATGGCAGTCCGACTAGAAACGCATTTCCATGACAACATTTGGTGATTTTCACAGCGCCACCTGTTGGCGACAGGAAGTGTCATATTTTTTGACGATAGCTTTTCCAAAGTCTTTGAGTATATCCACCTCAAACTAGGTGTGGATGTTGTCAAGGCCTTGGTGTTGACATTTGAGAAAAATTTCAACTTTTCATCAGAGGGCGTGGCCGTGACGGCGCCTCAAAGTCAACAGTGGCTAATTTTTCGAAAAATCTGTGACTCCATTGACTTTTGGGCTGATTTTCAGGAAAGTGTGTGGGCTTTCACATACTTTCTCAGAGCAGTCTGAAACTTCTTGTGTTATTGAGACCAATATTACGCAAAATTCGGCTGCATAATTAATTAGGGCGGGGCAAAGCGCTCTATAGCGCCCTTGAACTTTTATTTGAGACAGCCCTGCCACAGTTTTGGACACAGAGTTATGAAACCTCAGCCGAATTGTAGAACAAGGCAAGACCTACAAAAAGTCTCTGGAGCAATGGGCTAAAATAAACAGGAAGCGAGATATTTAAGACTGAAAATCACAGTTTTCATTCGGGCTGGTTGAGAAGGGGTCATATTTGAACGAACTCGTCCTAGAGATTTTATCCAATTGACGTCAAACTTGGTAGGCGTGTTCATATAGACTTCCTGAGTAAAAGTTATCAAAATTATGAATTTTGATGAAACGGTGTGCGTGGCGCCCATGAAATGATTCAAAGAAGAAAATCGTCAGGAATCACCTGCTGAAGGCTTGTGATTCTCAGAAACTCAAGTGTTGGGCTTTCACATACTTTCTCAGAGCTGTCTGAAACTTCTTGTGTTTATTGAGACCAATATTACGCAAAATTCGGCTGCATAATTAATTAGGGCGGGCAAAGCGCTCTATAGCGCCCCTTGAATTTTTCTTTGAGGCAGCCCCGCCACAGTTTTGGACACAGAGTTATGAAACTCGGCCAAATTGTAGAACATGGCAAGACCTACAAAAAGTCTCTTGGAGCAATGGGCTAAAATGAACAGGAAGCGAGATATTTAAGCATGAAAATGACCATTTTGGTGTTTCGGGCTGGTTGAGAAGGGGACCTAACTGACCGAACTCCTCCTAGGATCTTATCCCAGGGACTTCAACTTGTAATTGCTTTTCTAAAAGTAAATCGCATTTTAGACGGCCTATATATACTCAAAAACTCACGAAAATTTGCGTACCCCCCCAAAGTTGGGCGTAAAATTAAGTATTTTAGGGGTCTCAGACATGGACATACAAAAATGGCCTCACAGCGCCACCTAGATTTATGTTTTCGGAGGAGCCCTCGACACGGTTTCATCCACGTGTACGGGATTTGGAGGGAATATGTAACATCCCGAGATGCACAAAAAAGTCTCTTGGTGACCCGGGCTACGGCGAAGGTCACGGCTCCATTTTGTTTCAAAGTTGGCGCTTCGTTTTTTGGGGTCATTTCAGGGGTCGTATTTGAACGAACTCCTCCTAGAGCTTTCATCGTATCTGTTTGAAACTTGGCGTGTGTGTTCTTAAGGCCTCGACAATGAAAAGTTATCAAAATCGTGACTTTTGGATTTACTGTGTGGGAGGGCGGGGCCACGAAATTTGGCGTTTCATGAAATTTCGACGTATATAACTTTGCGAAAATACTCCAATCTTCCCCAAACCTCTGATATATAATCGCAGTCCAGACTAGAACACATTTCCATTACAACATTTGGTGATTTTCACAGCGCCACCTGTTGGTGACAGGAAGTGTCATATTTTACTTAACGATAGCTTTCTCCGAAGTCTTTGAGTATATCCACCTCAAACTAGGTGTGGATGTTGTCAAGGCCTTGGGGTTGACATTTGAGAAAAAATTTCAACTTTTCATCAGAGGGCGTACGTGACGGCGCCTCAAAGTCAACAATGGCGAATTTTTCGAAAAATCTGTGACTCCATTGACTTTTGGGCTGATTTTCAGGAAAAGTGTTGGGCTTTCACATACTTTCTCAGAGCTGTCTGAAACTTCTTGTGTTTATTAAGACCAATATTATGCAAATTTCGGCTGCATAATTAATTAGGCGGGCAAAGCGCTCTATAGCGCCCCCTTGAACTTTTATTTGAGGCAGCCCTGCCACAGTTTTGGACACAGAGCTATGAACCCACAGCCGAATTGTAGAACATGGCAAGACCTACAAAAAGTCTCTTGGAGCAATGGGCAAAATGAACAGGAAGCGAGATATTTAAGACTGAAAATCACCGCTGGGCGTTTCGGCTGGTTGAGAAGGGGTCATATTTGAACGAACCTCCTAGAGATTTTATCCAATTGACTTCAAACTTGGTAGGTGCGTTTATATAGACTTCCTGAGTAAAAGTTATCAAAATTACAAATTTTGATGAAACGGTGTGCGTGGCGGCTCCGCCAAGTTTGACCGCTTGACCCATTTTAGTGTTTCGGATGGTTGAGAAGGGTCCTATTTGAACGAACTCCTCCTAGGATTTTATCCAATCGACTTCAAACTTGTAGGTGCTCATATAGACTTCCGAGTAAAAGTTATCAAATTACGAATTTTGATGAAACGGTGTGGGCGTATGTCTCAAGTTTGACCGATGAAAATCACCATTTTAGTTTCGGGATGGTTGAGAAGGGTCCATTTGAACGAACTCCTCCTAGGGATTTTATCCAATCGACTTCAAAATCGGTAGGCGCGCTCACATAGACTTCCCGAGTAAAAGTTATCAAAATTACGAATTTTGATGAAACGGTGTGGGCGTGGCTCCGTCGAGTTTGACCGTTGGACCGAATTTGCCACGCGCGGGTCAGTTTGAACAAACTGCTTCGGGCTCGCGTGTTTTCCGCTCTGTCCCGACGCGCTGTAGCCCCGACGCAAGCGCGGATGTGCGAGGCTCCGCCCAATGCTGCTTGTAGCTTTAATTAGGCCCCACTGCAAAAGCAGGCCCTATTGAATTTCAAATGTTTATTATTTTTTTTTAGGGCCCGAGCACTGCGGTGCGAGGCCCTTGAATTTCGAATGTTTATTATTTTTCTTTTTATTTTTCTTTTCTTCCTAAAAGTAAATCGCATTTTAGAAGGCCTATATATACTGAAAACTCACGAAATTTGCGTACTTCCAAGGTCGGGCGTAAAATTACGTATTTTAGTGTCGACATGGACGAACAAAATTGGACAGCGCCACCTAGATTTATGTTTTCGGAGGAGCCCTCGACGCGGTTTCATCCACGTGTACGGGATTTGGAGGAGTATGTAACATACCGAGACACACAAAAAGTCTCTTGGTGACCTGGCTACGGCGAGGTCACGGCGTCCATTTTGTTTCAAAGTTGGCTGTTTTTTTTGGGGTCATTTCAGGGTCGTATTTGAACGAACTCCTCCTAGAGCTTTCATCGATCTGTTTGAAACTTGGCGTGTGTGTTCTTCAGGCCTCGACAATGAAAAGTTATCAAAATCGTAACTTTGGATTTATCTGGAGGGTGGGGCCACGAAATTCGGCAGTGTTTATAAAATTTCGATGCTATAACTTTGCGAAAATACTCCAATCTTCCCAAACCTCTGATATATAATGGCAGTCCGGACTAGAACACATTTCCATGACAACATTTGGTGATTTTCACAGCGCCACCTGTTGGCGACAGGAAGTGTCATTTTTTTGACGATAGCTTTCTCCGAAGTCTTTGAGTATATCCACCTCAAACTAGGTGTGGATGTTGTCAAGGCCTTGGTGTTGACATTTGAGAAAAAAATCAACTTTTCATCGGAGGGCGTGGTCGTGACGGCACCTCAAAGTCAACAGTGGCGAATTTTTCGAAAAATCTGTGACTCCATTGACTTTTGGGCTGATTTTCAGGAAAAGTGTTGGGCTTTCACATACTTTCTCAGAGCTGTCTGAAACTTCTTGTGTTTATTAAGACCAATATTATGCAAAATTCGGCTGCATAATTAATTAGGGCGGGGCAAAAGCGCTCTATAGCGCCCCTTGAACTTTTCTTTGAGACAGCCCTGCCACAGTTTTGGGCACAGAGTTATGAAACCTCAGCCGAATTGTACAACAAGGCAAGACCTACAAAAAGTCTCTGGAGCAATGGGCTAAAATAAACAGGAAGCGATATTTAAGACTGAAAATCACCGTTTTCGTGTTTCGGCTGGTTGAGAAGGGGTCATATTTGAACGAACTCCTCCTAGAGATTTTATCCAATTGACTTCAAACTTGGTAGGCGTGTTCATATAGACTTCCTAAAAGTTATCAAAATTATGAATTTTGATGAAACGTGGGCGTGGCGCTCCATGAAATGATTCAAAGAAGAAAATCGTCAGGAATCACCTGCTGAAGGCTTGTGATTCTCAGAAACTCAAGTGTTGGGCTTTCACATACTTTCAGAGCTGTCTGAAACTTCTTGTGTTTATTGAGACCAATATTCTGCAAAATTCGGCTGCATAATTAATTAGGGCGGGCAAAGCGCTCTATAGCGCCCCTTGAATTTTTCTTTGAGGCAGCCCCGCCACAGTTTTGGACACAGAGTTATGAAACCTCAGCCAAATTGTAGAACATGGCAAGACCTACAAAAAGTCTCTGGAGCAATGGGCTAAAATGAACAGGAAGCGAGATATTTAAGCATGAAAATGACCATTTTTGGTGTTTCGGGCTGGTTGAGAAGGGACCTAACTGACCGAACTCCTCCTAGGATCTTATCCCAGGGACTTCAACTTGTAATTGCTTTTCTAAAAGTAAATCGCATTTAGATGGCCTATATATACTCAAAACTCACGAAAATTTGCGTACCCTCAAAGGCGTAAAATTAAGTATTTTAGGGTCTCAGACATGGACCAAAAATGGCTCTACAGCGCCACCTAGATTTATGTTTTCGGAGGAGCCCTCGACACGGTTTCATCCACGGGATTTGAGGAATATGTAACATCCCGAGACACACAAAGTCTCTGGTGACCCGGCTACGGCGAAGGTCACGGCCTCCATTTTGTTTCAAAGTTGGCGCTGTTTTTTTGGGGTCATTTCCAGGGGTCGATTTGAACGAACTCCTCCTAGAGCTTTCATCGTATCTGTTTGAAACTTGGCGTGTCTGTTCTCAAGGCCTCGACAATGAAAAGTTATCAAAATCGTGAGTTTTGGATTTACTGTGTGGGAGGGCGGGCCACGAAATTTGGCGTGTTTTCATGAAATTTCGACATGCTATAACTTTGCGAAAATACTCCAATCTTCCCAAACCTCTGATATATAATCGCAGTCCGGCCTAGAACACATTTCCATTACAACATTTGGTGATTTTCACAGCGCCACCTGTTGGTGACAGGAAGTGTCATATTTTACTTAACGATAGTCCGAAGTCTTTGAGTATATCCACCTCAAACTAGGTGTGGATGTTGTCAAGGCCTTGGGGTTGACATTTGAGAAAAATTTCAACTTTTCATCAGAGGGCGGCCGTGACGGCGCCTCAAAGTCAACAATGGCGAATTTTTCGAAAAATCTGTGACTCCATTGACTTTGGGCTGATTTTCAGGAAAAGTGTTGGGCTTTCACATACTTTCTCAGAGCTGTCTGAAACTTCTTGTGTTTATTAAGACCAATATTATGCAAAATTCGGCTGCATAATTAATTAGGGCGGGGCAAAAGCGCTCTATAGCGCCCCTTGAACTTTTATTTGAGGCAGCCCGCCACAGTTTTGGACACAGAGTTATGAAACCTCAGCCGAATTGTAGAACAAGGCAAGACCTACAAAAGTCTTGGAGAAATGGGCTAAAATGAACAGGAAGCGAGATATTTAAGACTGAAAATCACCGTTGGCGCTTCGGGCTGGTTGAGAAGGGGTCATATTTGAACGAACTCTCCTAGAGATTTTATCCAATTGACTTCAAACTTGGTAGGTGCGTTTATATAGACTTCCGAGTAAAAGTTATCAAAATTACGAATTTTGATGAAACGGTGTGGGCGTGGCGCTCCATGAACCGATTGACCGATGAAAATCACCATTTTTAGTGTTTCGGGATGGTTGAGAAGGGTCCTATTTGAACGAACTCCTCCTAGAGATTTTATCCATCGACTTCAAACTTGGTGGCGCGTTCATATGACTTTCCGAAAAAAGTTATCAAAATTACTAATTTTATGAAACGGTGTGGGCGTGGCGCTCCGTCGAGTTTGACCGCTTGACCGAATTCTGGCTAATGCGCCGCGGGTCGGTTTGAACAAACTGCTCGCCAAGGCTCGTGCTTCTTCCCGACGGCCAGTTCTCGACGCTACAAGGATGTGCGAGGGTCGGCCCAATGCTGCTGAGTTTAATTAGGCTGAGCACTGGCCAGTTCTGCTGGTTTCAATGCCACAGTCCAGCACGCGCGAGGCCCTATTGAATTTCAAATGTTTATTATTTTTTTTTTTTTCTTTTTTTTCTTTTTCTTCCTAAAAGTAAATCGCATTTTAGACGGCTATATATACTCAAAAACTCCGAAAATTTGCGTACCCCCAAGGTCGGGCGTAAAATTACGTATTTTAGGGTGTCGCATATGGACAACAAAATGGCTCTACAGCGCCACCTAGATTTATGTTTTCGAGGAGCCCTCGACGCGGTTTCATCCACGTGTACGGGATTTGGAGGGAATATGTAACATCCGAGACGCACAAAGTCTCTTGGTGACCCGCTACGGCGAAGGTCACGGCCTCCATTTTGTTTCAAAGTTGGCGCTGTTTTTGGGGTCATTTCCAGGGGTCGTATTTGAACGAACTCCTCCTAGAGCTTTCATCCCATCTGTTTGAAACTGGCGTGTGTGTTCTCAAGGCCTCGACAATGAAAAGTTATCAAAATCGTAAGTTTTGGATTTACTGTGTGGGAGGGGGCGGGCCACGAAATTCGGCGTGTTCATGAAATTTCGACGCATATAACTTTGAAAATACTCCAATCTTCCCAAACCTCTGATATATAATGGCAGTCCGGCCTAGAACGCATTTCCATGACAACATTTGGTGATTTTCACAGCGCCACCTGTTGGTGACAGGAAGTGTCATATTTTACTTGACGATAGCTTTCTCCAAAGTCTTTGAGTATATCCACCTCAAACTAGGTGTGGATGTTGTCAAGGCCTTGGTGTTGACATTTGAGAAAAATCAACTTTTCATCGGAGGGCGGCCGTGACGGCGCCTCAAAGTCAACAGTGGCGAATTTTTCGAAAAATCTGTGACTCCATTGACTTTTGGGCTGATTTTCAGGAAAAGTGTTGGGCTTTCACATACTTTCTCAGAGCTGTCTGAAACTTCTTGTGGTTATTAAGACCAATATTACGCAAAATTCGGCTGCATAATTAATTAGGGCGGGGCAAAAGCGCTCTATAGCGCCCCCTTGAACTTTTCTTTCAGGCAGCCCGCCACAGTTTTGGACACAGAGCTATGAAACCTCAGCCGAATTGTAGAACAAGGCAAGACCTACAAAAAGTCTCTTGGAGCAATGGGCTAAAATGAACAGGAAGCGAGATATTTAAGACTGAAAATCACAGTTTTCGTGCTCGGGCTGGTTGAGAAGGGGTCATATTTGAACGAACTCGTCCTAGAGATTTTATCCAATTGACGTCAAACTTGGTAGGTGCGTGTTCATATAGACTTCCGAGTTATCAAAATTATGAATTTTGATGAAACGGTGTGGCAAGGCCCGCCAAGTTTGACCGCTTGACCCATTTTTAGTGTTTTGATGGTTGAGAAGGGTCATATTTGAACGAACTCCTCCTAGGATTTTATCCAATTGATTTCAAACTTGGTAGGTGCGCATATAGACTTCCTGAGAAAAGATCAAAATTACGAATTTTGATGAAAATGTGTGGCGTGGTTTCCATCGAAGTTTGACTGTGGTCATGAAAATCACCATCTTTAGTGTTTCGGGATGGTTGAGAAGGGGTCGATTTGAACAACTCCTCCTAGGATTTTATCCAATCGACTTCAAACTGTAGGTGCATTCACAGACTTCCTCGAGTAAGTTATCAAAATTACGAAATTTGATGAAACGGTGGGCGTGGCGCTTGTCGAGTTTGACCGCTTGACCCAATTCTGGCTAATGCGCTGGTCGTTTGAACAAACTGCCAAGAAGGCTCACGTGAGCTCCGCCTCAGTTTCCGACGTACAGCCCCCCGACGTATGGATGTGCGAGGGCCTGTCCAATGCTGCTTGCAGCTTTAATTATTTTTCTTTTTTTTTTTTTTTTTTTTTTTTTCTTTTTCTTCCTAAAAGTAAATCGCATTTTAGACGGCCTATATATACCCGAAAACTCACGAAAATTTGCGTACCCCAAGGTCGGGCGAAATTACGTATTTTAGGTGTCGCATATGGACGAACAAAAATGGCTCGAGCGCCACCTAGATTTATTTTCGGAGGAGCCCTCGACGCGGTTTCATCCACGTACGGGATTTGGAGGGAATATGTAACATACCGAGACACACAAAAAGTCTCTTGGTGACCCGGCTACGGCGCACGTCACGGCGTCCATTTTGTTTCAAAGTTGGCGCTGTTTTTGGGGTCATTTCAGGGTCGTATTTGAACGAACCTCCTAGAGCTTTCATCCTATCTGTTTGAAACTTGGCGTGTGTTCTCAAGGCCTCGACAATGAAAAGTTATCAAAATCGTAACTTTTGATTTACTGTGTGGGAGGGGGGGCCACGAAATTCGGCGTGTGTTTATAAAATTTCGACGTATATAACTTTGCAAAAATACTCCATCTTCCCAAACCTCTGATATATAATCGCAGTCCGGCCTAGAACACATTTCCATGACAACATTTGGTGATTTTCACAGCGCCACCTGTTGGCGACAGGAAGTGTCATATTTTACTTGACGATAGCTTTCTCCAAAGTCTTTGAGTATATCCACCTCAAACTAGTGTGGATGTTGTCAAGGCCTTGGTGTTGACATTTGAGAAAAATTTCAACTTTTCATCAGAGGGCGTGGCCATGACGGCGCCTCAAAGTCAACAGTGGCGAATTTTTCGAAAAATCTGTGACTCCATTGACTTTGGGCTGATTTTCAGGAAAAAGTGTTGGGCTTTCACATACTTTTCAGAGCAGTCTGAAACTTCTTGTGGTTATTGAGACCAATATTACGCAAAATTCGGCTGCATAATTAATTAGGGCGGGCAAAAGCGCTCTATAGCGCCCTTGAACTTTTATTTGAGACAGCCCTGCCACAGTTTTGGGCACAGAGTTATGAAACCTCAGCCGAATTGTACAACAAGGCAAGACCTACAAAAGTCTCTTGGAGCAATGGGCTAAAATAAACAGGAAGCGAGATATTTAAGACTGAAAATCACAGTTTTCGTGTTTCGGGCTGGTTGAGAAGGGGTCATATTTGAACGAACTCGTCCTAGAGATTTTATCCAATTGACTCAAACTTGGTAGGCGTGTTCATATAGACTTCCTGAGTAAAAGTTATCAAAATTATGAATTTTGATGAAACGGTGTGGGCGTGGCGCTCCATGAAATGATTCAAAGAAGAAAATCGTCAGGAATCACCTGCTGAAGGCTTGTGATTCTCAGAAACTCAAGTGTTGGGCTTTCACATACTTTCTCAGAGCTGTCTGAAACTTCTTGCGTTTATTGAGACCAATATTACGCAAAATTCGGCTGCATAATTAATTAGGGCGGGCAAAAGCGCTCTATAGCGCCCCCTTGAATTTTTCTTTGAGGCAGCCCTGCCACAGTTTTGGACACAGAGTTATGAAACCTCGCCAAATTGTAGAACAAGGCAAGACCTACAAAAAGTCTCTTGGAGCAATGGGCTAAAATGAACAGGAAGCGAGATATTTAAGCATGAAAATGACCATTTTTGGTGTTTCGGGCTGGTTGAGAAGGGGACCTAACTGACTGAACTCCTCCTAGGATCTTATCCCAGGACTTCAACTTGTAATTTTTCTAAAAGTAAATCGCATTTTAGACGGCCTATATATACTCAAAACTCACGAAAATTTGTACCCCCAAAGTTGGGCGTAAAATTAAGTATTTTAGGGTCTCAGACATGGACATACAAAAATGGCTCTACAGCGCCACCTAGATTTATGTTTTCGGAGGAGCCCTCGACGCGGTTTCATCCACGTGTACGGGATTTGGAGGAATATGTAACATCCCGAGACGCACAAAAAGTCTCTTGGTGACCGGGCTACGGCGAAGGTCACGGCCTCCATTTTGTTTCAAAGTTGGCGTTTTCGTGTTTTTGGGGTCATTTCCAGGGGTCGTATTTGAACGAACCTCCTAGAGCTTTCATCCTATCTGTTTGAAACTTGGCGTGTGTGTTCTCAAGGCCTCGACAATGAAAAGTTATCAAAATCGTGAGTTTTGGATTTACTGTGTGGGAGGGGCCACGAAATTTGCGGTTTTCATGAAATTTCGACGCTATAACTTTGCGAAAATACTCCAATCTTCCCAAACCTCTGATATATAATCGCAGTCCAGCCTAGAACGCATTTCCATGACAACATTTGGTGATTTTCACAGCGCCACCTGTTGGCGACAGGAAGTGTCATATTTTACTTGACGATAGCTTTTTCCAAGTCTTTGAGTATATCCACCTCAAACTAGTGTGGATGTTGTCAAGGCCTTGGTGTTGACATTTGAGAAAAATTTCAACTTTTCATCAGAGGGCGTGGCCGTGACGGCGCCTCAAAGTCAACAGTGGCGAATTTTTCAAAAATCTGTGACTCCATTGACTTTGGGCTGATTTTCAGGCAAAAGTGTTGGGCTTTCACATACTTTCTCAGAGCTGTCTGAAACTTCTTGTGTTTATTAAGACCAATATTATGCAAATTTCGGCTGCATAATTAATTAGGGCAAAAGCGCTCTATAGCGCCCCTTGAACTTTTCTTTCAGGCAGCCCCGCCACAGTTTCGGACACAGAGTTATGAAACCTCAGCTGAATTGTAGAACATGGCAAGACCTATGAAAAGTCTTTGGAGAAATGGGCTAAAATGAACAGGAAGCGAGATATTTAAGACTGAAAATCACCATTTTCGGTGTTTCGGCTGGTTGAGAAGGGGTCATATTTGAACGAACTCTCCTAGGATTTTATCCAATTGACTTCAAACTTGGTAGGTGCGTTCATATAGACTTCCGAGTAAAAGTTATCAAAATTACGAATTTTGATGAAACGGTGTGGGCGTGGCGCTCCGTCAAGTTTGACCGCTGACCGATGAAAATCACCATTTTTAGTGTTTCGGATGGTTGAGAAGGGTCTATTTGAACGAACCTCCTAGGATTTTATCCAATTGACTTCAAACTTGGTAGGTGCGTTCATAGACTTCCTGAGTAAAAGTTATCAAAATTACAAATTTTGATGAAACGTGGGCGTGGCTCCGCCGAGTTTGACCGCTTGACCGAATTCTGGCTAATGCGCGTGGTCGGTTTGAACAAACTGCTTCAAGGCTCGCGTTTTCCGCCTCTGTGCCCCCGACGCACAGCCTCCTCGACGTGCGCCGATGTGCGAGGGTCTGCCCAATGCTGCTTGCAGCTTTAATTTTCTTTTTTTTCTTTTTCTTCCTAAAAGTAAATCGCATTTTAGACGGCCTATATATACTGAAAACTCACGAAAATTTGCGTACTCAAAGTCGGGCGTAAAATTACGTATTTTAGGGGTGTCGCACATGGACGAACAAAATGGCTCGACAGCGCCACCTAGATTTATGTTTTCGGAGGAGCCCTCGACGCGGTTTCATCCACGTGTACGGGATTTGGAGGAATATGTAACATACCGAGACACAAAAAGTCTCTTGGTGACCGGGCTACGCGCACGTCACGGCGTCCATTTTGTTTCAAAGTTGGCGCTTGTTTTTGGGGTCATTTCAGGGTCGTATTTGAACGAACCCTCCTAGAGCTTTCATCCTATCTGTTTGAAACTTGGCGTGTGTTCTCAAGGCCTCGACAATGAAAAGTTATCAAAATCGTAACTTTTGGATTTACTGTGTGGGCGGGCCACGAAATTCGCGAGTGTTTATAAAATTTCGACGTGCTATAACTTTGCTAAAAATACTCCAATCTTCCCCAAACCTCTGATATATAATGGCAGTCCGGCCTAGAACACATTTCCATGACAACATTTGGTGATTTTCACAGCGCCACCTGTTGGCGACAGGAAGTGTCATATTTTACTTGACGATAGCTTTCTCCGAAATCTTTGAGTATATCCACCTCAAACTAGGTGTGGATGTTGTCAAGGCCTGGTGTTGACATTTGAGAAAAATTTCAACTTTTCATCAGAGGGCGTATGTGACGGCGCCTCAAAGTCAACAATGGCGAATTTTTCAAAAATCTGTGACTCCATTGACTTTTGGGCTGATTTTCAGGAAAAGTGTTGGGCTTTCACATACTTTCTCAGAGCTGTCTGAAACTTCTTGTGGTTATTGAGACCAATATTATGCAAAATTCGGCTGCATAATTAATTAGGGCGGGCAAATCGCTCTATAGCGCCCCTTGAACTTTTATTTGAGACAGCCCTGCCACAGTTTTGGGCACAGAGTTATGAAACCTCAGCCGAATTGTACAACAAGGCAAGACCTACAAAAGTCTTTGGAGCAATGGGCTAAAATAAACAGGAAGAGATATTTAAGACTGAAAATCACAGTTTTCGTGCTCGGGCTGGTTGAGAAGGGGTCATATTTGAACGAACTCGTCCTAGAGATTTTATCCAATTGACGTCAAACTTGGTAGGCGTGTTCATATAGACTTCCGAGTAAAAGTTATCAAAATTATGAATTTTGATGAAACGGTGTGGGCGTGGCGCCCATGAAATGATTCAAAGAAGAAAATCGTCAGGAATCACCTGCTGAAGGCTTGTGATTCTCAGAAACTCAAGTGTTGGGCTTTTACATACTTTCAGAGCTGTCTGAAACTTCTTGCGTTTATTGAGACCAATATTACGCAAAATTCGGCTGCATAATTAATTAGGGCGGGGCAAAACGCTCTATAGCGCCCCTTGAACTTTTATTTGAGGCAGCCCTGCCACAGTTTTGGCACAGAGTTATGAAACCTCAGCCGAATTGTAGAACAAGGCAAGACCTACAAAAAGTCTCTTGGAGCAATGGGCTAAAATAAACAGGAAGCGAGATATTTAAGACTGAAAATCACAGGTGCCGGGCTGGTTGAGAAGGGGTCATATTTGAACGAACTCCTCTAGAGATTTTATCCAATTGACTTCAAACTTGGTAGGTGCGTTTATATAGACTTCCTGAGTAAAAGTTATCAAAATTACGAATTTTGATGAAACGGTGTGGGCGTAGGCCCGCCAAGTTTGACCGCTTGACCCATTTTTAGTGTTTCGATGGTTGAGAAGGTCGATGGAACAACTCCTCCTAGGGATTTTATCCAATCGACTTCAAACTTGGTAGATGCGTTCATATAGACTTCCGAGTAAAAGTTATCAAAATTACAAATTTGATGAAACGTGTGGGCGTGGCGCTTGTCGAGCTTGACCGCTTGACCAACTTACACGCGCTGGTCAGTTTGAACAAACTGCTCAAGGCTCACGTGTTTTTCCAGCTTTCCGACGCAGCCCTTCCGACGCAGCGCGGATGTGCGAGGTTCGCCCAATGCTGCTTGCAGCTTTAATTTTTCTTTTTTTTTTTTCTTTTCTTCCTAAAAGTAAATCGCATTTTAGACGGCCTATATATACAAAACTCCCGAAAATTTGCGTATTCAAGGTCGCAAAATTACGTATTTTAGGTGTCGCATTCATGGATTTAAACAAAAATGGCTCTACAGCGCCACCTAGATTTATGTTTTCGAGGAGCCCTCGACGCGGTTTCATCCACGTACGGGATTTGGAGGGAATATGTAACATCCCGAGACGCACAAAAAGTCTCTTGGTGACCCGGCTACGGCGAAGGTCACGCCTCCATTTTGTTTCAAAGTTGGCGGTGTTTTTGGGGTCATTTCCAGGGTCGTATTTGAACGAACCTCCTAGAGCTTCATCCTATCTGTTTGAAACTCGGCGTGTGTTCTCAGGCCTCGACAATGAAAAGTTATCAAAATCGTAGTTTTGGATTTACTGTGTGGGAGGGCGGGCCACGAAATTCGGCGTGTTTTCATGAAATTTCGACGTGCTATAACTTTGCGAAAAATACTCCAATCTTCCCAAACCTCTGATATATAATGGCAGTCCGCCTAGAACGCATTTCCATGACAACATTTGGTGATTTTCACAGCGCCACCTGTTGGTGACAGGAAGTGTCATATTTACTTGACGATAGCTCCAAAGTCTTTGAGTATATCCACCTCAAACTAGGTGTGGATGTTGTCAAGGCCTTGGTGTTGACATTTGAGAAAAAAATCAACTTTTCATCGGAGGGCGTGCGTGACGGCGCCTCAAAGTCAACAGTGGCGAATTTTTCAAAAATCTGTGACTCCATTGACTTTGGGCTGATTTTCAGGAAAAAGTGTTGGGCTCACATACTTTCTCAGAGCTGTCTGAAACTTCTTGTGGTTATTGAGACCAATATTACGCAAAATTCGGCTGCATAATTAATTAGGGCGGGGCAAAGGCTCTATAGCGCCCCTTGAACTTTTCTTTCAGGCAGCCCTGCCACAGTTTTGGACACAGAGCTATGAAACCTCAGCCGAATTGTACAACAAGGCAAGACCTACAAAAGTCTCTGGAGCAATGGGCTAAAATAAACAGGAAGAGATATTTAAGACTGAAAATCACAGTTTTCGGCGCCGGCTGGTTGAAAAGGGTCATATTTGAACGAACTCGTCCTAGAGATTTTATCCAATTGACGTCAAACTTGGTAGGCGTGTTCATATAGACTTCCTGAGTAAAAGTTATCAAAATTATGAATTTTGATGAAACGGTGTGGCGCAAGGCTCCGCCAAGTTTGACCGCTTGACCCATTTTTAGTGTTTCGATGGTTGAGAAGGGGTCATATTTGAACGAACCTCCTAGGATTTTATCCAATTGATTTCAAACTTGGTAGGTGCGTTATATAGACTTCCTGAGTAAAAGTTATCGCATTACAATTTTGATGAAACGGGTGTGGGCGTGGTTTCCATCGAAGTTTGACTGTGGTCATGAAAATCACCATCTTTAGTGTTTCGATGGTTGAGAAGGGGTCGATTTGAACTAACTCCTCCTAGGATTTTATCCAATCGACTTCAAACTTGGTAGGTGCATTCACATAGACTTCTAGTAAAGTTATCAAAATTACGTAAATTTGATGAAACGTGTGGGCGTGGCGCTTTGTCGAGTTTGACCGCTTGACCCAATTGCTAATGCGCCGTGGTCAGTTTGAACAAACTGCTAAGAAGGCTCATGGTTTTCCGCCTCTGTGCTCCCGACGCCAGCCCCCACGAAGGCGCCGGATGTGCGAGGGTTCGCCCAATGCTGCTTGCTTTAATTAGGCCCAGCACTGGCTGTGCAGGCCCTATTGAATTTCAAATGTTTATTTTTTTTTTTTTTAGGCCTGATTAAAGCAGGCCCTATTGAATTTCAAATGTTTATTATTTTCTTTTTTATTTTTCTTTTCTTCCTAAAAGTAAATCGCATTTTAGACGGCCTATATATACTCAAAACTCACGAAAATTTGCGTACTCAAGGTCGGGCGTAAAATTACGTATTTTAGGTGTCGACATGGACGAACAAAAATGGCTCGACAGCGCCACCTAGATTTATGTTTTCGAGGAGCCCTCGACGCGTTTCATCCACGGTACGGGATTTGGAGGAATATGTAACATACCGAGACGCACAAAAAGTCTCTTGGTGACCTGGCTACGGCGAAGGTCACGGCCTCCATTTTGTTTCAAAGTTGGCGCTGTTTTTGGGGTCATTTCAGGGGTCATTTGAACGAACTCCTCCTAGAGCTTTCATCGATCTGTTTGAAACTTGGCGTGTGTGTTCTTCAGGCCTCGACAATGAAAAGTTATCAAAATCGTAAGTTTTGGATTTACTGTGTGGGAGGGGCGGGGCCACGAAATTCGGCGTGTTTTCATGAAATTTCGACGTGCTATAACTTTGCGAAAATACTCCAATCTTCCCCAAACCTCTGATATATAATCGCAGTCCAGACTAGAACGCATTTCCATTACAACATTTGGTGATTTTCACAGCGCCACCTGTTGGCGACAGGAAGTGTCATATTTTTTTAACGATAGCTTTCTCCGAAGTCTTTGAGTATATCCACTCAAACTAGGTGTGGATGTTGTCAAGGCCTTGGTGTTGACATTTGAGGAAAAATCAACTTTTCATCGGAGGGCGTGGCGTGACGGCACCTCAAAGTCAACAGTAGCGAATTTTTCAAAAATCTGTGACTCCATTGACTTTTGGGCTGATTTTCAGGAAAAAGTGTTGGGCTTTCATACTTTCTCAGAGCAGTCTGAAACTTCTTGTGGTTATTGAGACCAATATTACGCAAAATTCGGCTGCATAATTAATTAGGGGGCGGGGCAAAAGCGCTCTATAGCGCCCCCTTGAACTTTTCTTTGAGACAGCCCCGCCACAGTTTTGGACACAGAGTTATGAAACTCAGCCGAATTGTACAACAAGGCAAGACCTACAAAAAAGTCTCTTGGAGCAATGGGCTAAAATAAACAGGAAGCGAGATATTTAAGACTGAAAATCACCATTTTCGGTGTTTCGGGCTGGTTGAGAAGGGGTCATATTTGACCGAACTCCTCCTAGAGATTTTATCCAATTGACGACAAACTTGGTAGACGTGTTCATATAGACTTCCCTGAGTAAAAGTTATCAAAATTATGAATTTTGATGAAACGTGTGGGCGTGGCGCCCATGAAATGATTCAAAGAAGAAAATCGTCAGGAATCACCTGCTGATGGCTTGTGATTCTCAGAAACGCAAGTGTTGGGCTTTCACATACTTTCTCAGAGCTGTCTGAAACTTCTTGCGTTTATTGAGACCAATATTACGCAAAATTCGGCTGCATAATTAATTAGGGGGCGGGGCAAAAGCGCTCTATAGCGCCCCCTTGAATTTTTCTTTGAGGCAGCCCCGCCACAGTTTTGGACACAGAGTTATGAAACCTCGGCCAAATTGTAGAACAAGGCAAGACCTACGAAAAGTCTCTTGGAGCAATGGGCTAAAATGAACAGGAAGCGAGATATTTAAGCATGAAAATCACCATTTTTAGTGTTTTGGGCTGGTTGAGAAGGGGTCATATTTGAACGAACTCCTCCTAGAGATTTTATCCAATTGACTTCAAACTTGGTAGGTGCGTTTATATAGACTTCCCGAGTAAAAGTTATCAAAATTATGAATTTTGATGAAACGTGTGGCATGGCGCTTCGCCAAGTGTTACCATTTTTAGTGTTTCGGGATGGTTGAGAAGGGGTCCTATTTGAACGAACTCCTCCTAGGATTTTATCCAATCGACTTCAAAATCGGTAGGCGCTCACATAGACTTCGAGTAAAAGTTATCAAAATTACGAATTTTGATGAAACGGTGTGGGCGCCTCCGCAAGTTTGACCGCTTGACCAATTCTTACACGCGCGTGGTCAGTTTGAACAAACTGCTTCAAGGCGCTGTTTTCCGCTCTGTGCCCCCGACGCCAGCCCCGACGCGGCGCTGATGTGCGAGGGTCCGCCCAATGCTGCTTGCAGCTTTAATTTTTTTTTCTTTTTCTTCCAAAAGTAAATCGCATTTTAGACGGCCTATATATACTCGAAAACTCACGAAAATTTGCGTACTTCAAGGTCGGGCGTAAAATTAGTATTTTAGGGTGTCGACATGGACGAACAAAAATGGCTCGACAGCGCCACCTAGATTTATGTTTTCGGAGGAGCCCTCGACACGGTTTCATCCACATGTACGGGATTTGGAGCGAGTATGTAACATACCGAGACGCACAAAAGTCTCTTGGTGACCCGCTACGGCGGTCACGGCCTCCATTTTGTTTCAAAGTTGGCGCTGTTTTTGGGGTCATTTCCAGGGGTCGATTTGAACGAACTCCTCCTAGAGCTTTCATCGTATCTGTTTGAAACTTGGCGTGTGTGTTCTTCAGGCCTCGACAATGAAAAGTTATCAAAATCGAGTTTTGGATTTACTGTGTGGGAGGGCGGGGCCACGAAATTCGGCGTGTTTTATGAAATTTGACGTGCTATAACTTTGCGAAAATACTCCAATCTTCCCAAACCTCTGATATATAATGGCAGTCCGACTAGAACACATTTCCATTACAACATTTGGTGATTTTCACAGCGCCACCTGTTGGCGACAGGAAGTGTCATATTTTTTAACGATAGCTTTCTCCAAGTCTTTGAGTATATCCACCTCAAACTAGGTGTGGATGTTGTCAAGGCCTTGGTGTTGACATTTGAGAAAAATTTCAACTTTTCATCAGAGGGCGTGGTCGTGACGGCACCTCAAAGTCAACAGTGGCGAATTTTTCAAAAATCTGTGACTCCATTGACTTTTGGGCTGATTTTCAGGAAAAGTGTTGGGCTTTCACATACTTTCTCAGAGCTGTCTGAAACTTCTTGTGTGTATTGAGACCAATATTATGCAAAATTCGGCTGCATAATTAATTAGGGCGGGGCAAAAGCGCTCTATAGCGCCCCTTGAACTTTTATTTGAGGCAGCCCGCCACAGTTTTGGACACAGAGTTATGAAACCTCAGCCGAATTGTAGAACAAGGCAAGACCTACAAAAAGTCTCTTGGAGCAATGGGCTAAAATAAACAGGAAGCGAGATATTTAAGACTGAAAATCACAGTTTTCGCGCTTCGGCTGGTTGAGAAGGGGTCATATTTGAACGAACTCGTCCTAGAGATTTTATCCAATTGACGTCAAACTTGGTAGGCGTGTTCATATAGACTTCCTGAGTAAAAGTTATCAAAATTATGAATTTTGATGAAACGGTGTGGGCGTGGCGCTCCATGAAATGATTCAAAGAAGAAAATCGTCAGGAATCACCTGCTGAAGGCTTGTGATTCTCAGAAACTGAAGTGTTGGGCTTTCACATACTTTCTCAGAGCTGTCTGAAACTTCTTGTGTTTATTGAGACCAATATTACGCAAAATTCGGCTGCATAATTAATTAGGGGCAAAGCGCTCTATAGCGCCCCCTTGAATTTTTCTTTGAGGCAGCCCCGCCACAGTTTTGGACACAGAGTTATGAAACCTCGGCCAAATTGTAGAACATGGCAAGACCTACAAAAAGTCTCTTGGAGCAATGGGCTAAAATGAACAGGAAGCGAGATATTTAAGCATGAAAATGACCATTTTTGGTGTTTCGGGCTGGTTGAGAAGGGACCTAACTGACTGAACTCCTCCTAGGATCTTATCCCAGGGACTTCAACTTGTAATTGCTTTTCTAAAAGTAAATCGCATTTTAGACGGCCTATATATACTCAAAACTCACGAAAATTTGCGTACCCCCAAAGTTGGGCGTAAAATTAAGTATTTTAGGGTCTCAGACATGGACATACAAAAATGGCTCTACAGCGCCACCTAGATTTATGTTTTCGGAGGAGCCTCGACACGGTTTCATCCACGTGTACGGGATTTGGAGGGAATATGTAACATCCCGAGACGCACAAAAAGTCTCTTGGTGACCTGGCTACGGCGAAGGTCACGGCCTCCATTTTGTTTCAAAGTTGGCGTTTTCGTGTTTTTGGGGTCATTTCAGGGTCGATTTGAACGAACCTCCTAGAGCTTTCATCGTATCTGTTTGAAACTTGGCGTGTGTGTTCTCAAGGCCTCGACAATGAAAAGTTATCAAAATCGTGAGTTTTGGATTTACTGTGTGGGAGGGCGGGGCCACGAAATTTGGCGTTTTCATGAAATTTCGACGTGCTATAACTTTGCGAAAAATACTCCAATCTTCCCAAACCTCTGATATATAATCGCAGTCCAGACTAGAACACATTTCCATTACAACATTTGGTGATTTTCACAGCGCCACCTGTTGGTGACAGGAAGTGTCATATTTTACTTAACGATAGCTTTCTCCGAAGTCTTTGAGTATATCCACCTCAAACTAGGTGTGGATGTTGTCAAGGCCTTGGGGTTGACATTTGAGAAAAATTTCAACTTTTCATCAGAGGGCGCCGTGACGGCGCCTCAAAGTCAACAATGGCGAATTTTTCAAAAATCTGTGACTCCATTGACTTTTGGGCTGATTTTCAGGAAAAGTGTTGGGCTTTCACATACTTTCTCAGAGCTGTCTGAAACTTCTTGTGTTTATTAAGACCAATATTATGCAAATTTCGGCTGCATAATTAATTAGGGCGGGGCAAAGCGCTCTATAGCGCCCCTTGAACTTTTATTTGAGGCAGCCCGCCACAGTTTTGGACACAGAGCTATGAAACCTCAGCCGAATTGTAGAACATGGCAAGACCTACAAAAAGTCTCTGGAGCAATGGGCTAAAATGAACAGGAAGCGAGATATTTAAGACTGAAAATCACCGCTGCGTTCGGGCTGGTTGAGAAGGGGTCATATTTGAACGAACCTCCTAGAGATTTTATCCAATTGACTTCAAACTTGGTAGGTGCGTTTATATAGACTTCCGAGTAAAAGTTATCAAAATTACAAATTTTGATGAAACGGTGTGGGCGTGGCGCTCCGCCAAGTTTGACCGCTTGACCCATTTTTAGTGTTTCGGGATGGTTGAGAAGGGTCCTATTTGAACGAACTCCTCCTAGGATTTTATCCAATCGACTTCAAACTTGGTAGGTGCGCTTCATATAGACTTCCCGAGTAAAGTTATCAAAATTACGAATTTTGATGAAACGGTGTGGGCGTGGCGCTCCATCAAGTTTGACCGATGAAAATCACCATTTTAGTTTCGGGATGGTTGAGAAGGGTCCTATTTGAACGAACCTCCTAGGATTTTATCCAATCGACTTCAAAATCGGTAGGCGCGTTCACATAGACTTCCCGAGTAAAAGTTATCAAAATTACGAATTTTGATGAAACGGTGGGCGTGGCGCCTGTCGAGTTTGACCGCTTGACCGAATTCTGCCACGCGCGTGGTCAGTTTGAACAAACTGCTTCAAGGCTCGCGTTTTCCGCCCTGTGCCCCCGACGGCCAGCCTGGGACGCGCGGATGTGCGAGGGTTCGCCCAATGCTGCTTGCAGCTTTAATTTTCTTTTTTTTCTTTTTCTTCCTAAAAGTAAATCGCATTTTAGACGGCCTATATATACTGAAAACTCACGAAAATTTGCGTACTCCCAAGGTCGGGCGTAAAATTACGTATTTTAGGGTGTCGGACATGGACGCAAAAATGGCTCGACAGCGCCACCTAGATTTATGTTTTCGAGGAGCCCTCGACACGGTTTCATCCACGTGTACGGGATTTGGAGGGAATATGTAACATCCCGAGACGCACAAAAGTCTCTGGTGACCTGGCTACGGCGAAGGTCACGGCCTCCATTTTGTTTCAAAGTTGGCGCTGTTTTTGGGGTCATTTCCAGGGTCGATTTGAACGAACTCCTCCTAGAGCTTTCATCGATCTGTTTGAAACTTGGCGTGTGTGTTCTCAAGGCCTCGACAATGAAAAGTTATCAAAATCGTGAGTTTTGGATTTACTGTGGGAGGGCGGGCCACGAAATTTGGCGTGTTTTATGAAATTTCGACGCTATAACTTTGCGAAAATACTCCAATCTTCCCCAAACCTCTGATATATAATCGCAGTCCAGACTAGAACACATTTCCATTACAACATTTGGTGATTTTCACAGCGCCACCTGTTGGCGACAGGAAGTGTCATATTTTTTGACGATAGCTTTCTCCGAAGTCTTTGAGTATATCCACCTCAAACTAGGTGTGGATGTTGTCAAGGCCTTGGTGTTGACATTTGAGAAAAATTTCAACTTTTCATCAGAGGGCGTACGTGACGGCGCCTCAAAGTCAACAGTGGCGAATTTTTCGAAAAATCTGTGACTCCATTGACTTTGGGCTGATTTTCAGGCAAAAGTGTTGGGCTTTCACATACTTTCTCAGAGCTGTCTGAAACTTCTTGTGGTTATTGAGACCAATATTACGCAAAATTCGGCTGCATAATTAATTAGGGCGGGGCAAAAGCGCTCTATAGCGCCCCTTGAACTTTTCTTTCAGGCAGCCCTGCCACAGTTTTGGACACAGAGTTATGAAACCTCAGCCGAATTGTACAACAAGGCAAGACCTACAAAAAGTCTCTTGGAGCAATGGGCTAAAATAAACAGGAAGCGAGATATTTAAGACTGAAAATCACAGTTTTCGCGTTTCGGGCTGGTTGAGAAGGGGTCATATTTGAACGAACTCGTCCTAGAGATTTTATCCAATTGACGTCAAACTTGGTAGGCGTGTTCATATAGACTTCCTGAGTAAAAGTTATCAAAATTATGAATTTTGATGAAACGGTGTGGGCGTGGCGCTCCATGAAATGATTCAAAGAAGAAAATCGTCAGGAATCACCTGCTGAAGGCTTGTGATTCTCAGAAACTCAAGTGTTGGGCTTTCACATACTTTCTCAGAGCTGTCTGAAACTTCTTGCGTTTATTGAGACCAATATTACGCAAAATTCGGCTGCATAATTAATTAGGGCGGGCAAAGCGCTCTATAGCGCCCTTGAATTTTTCTTTGAGGCAGCCCCGCCACAGTTTTGGACACAGAGTTATGAAACATCAGCCAAATTGTAGAACAAGGCAAGACCTACAAAAAAGTCTCTTGGAGCAATGGGCTAAAATGAACAGGAAGCGAGATATTTAAGCATGAAAATGACCATTTTTGGTGTTTCGGGCTGGTTGAGAAGGGGACCTAACTGACTGAACTCCTCCTAGGATCTTATCCCAGGGATTTCAACTTGTAATTGCTTTTCTAAAAGTAAATCGCATTTTAGACGGCCTATATATACTCAAAAACTCACGAAAATTTGCGTACCCCCCCAAAGTTGGGCGTAAAATTAAGTATTTTAGGGTCTCAGACATGGACATACAAAAATGGCTCTACAGCGCCACCTAGATTTATGTTTTCGGAGGAGCCCTCGACGCGGTTTCATCCACGTGTACGGGATTTGGAGGGAATATGTAACATCCCGAGACGCACAAAAAAGTCTCTTGGTGACCCGGGCTACAGCGAAGGTCACGGCGTCCATTTTGTTTCAAAGTTGGCGCTGTTTTTGGGGTCATTTCCAGGGTCGTATTTGAACGAACTCCTCCTAGAGCTTTCATCGTATCTGTTTGAAACTTGGCGTGTGTGTTCTCAGGCCTCGACAATGAAAAGTTATCAAAATCGTAAGTTTTGGATTTACTGTGTGGGAGGGGCCACGAAATTCGGCGTGTTTATAAAATTTCGACGTGCTATAACTTTGCGAAAAATACTCCAATCTTCCCAAACCTCTGATATATAATCGCAGTCTGCCTAGAACACATTTCCATGACAACATTTGGTGATTTTCACAGCGCCACCTGTTGGCGACAGGAAGTGTCATATTTTTTTTGACGATAGCTTTCTCCGAAGTCTTTGAGTATATCCACCTCAAACTAGGTGTGGATGTTGTCAAGGCCTTGGTGTTGACATTTGAGAAAAAATCAACTTTTCATCGGAGGGCGTGATGACGGCGCCTCAAAGTCAACAGTGGCGAATTTTTCGAAAAATCTGTGACTCCATTGACTTTTGGGCTGATTTTCAGGAAAAGTGTTGGGCTTTCACATACTTTCTCAGAGCTGTCTGAAACTTCTTGTGGTTATTGAGACCAATATTACGCAAAATTCGGCTGCATACTTAATTAGGGGCGGGGCAAAAGCGCTCTATAGCGCCCCTTGAACTTTTCTTTCAGGCAGCCCCGCCACAGTTTTGGACACAGAGTTATGAAACCTCAGCCGAATTGTAGAACAAGGCAAGACCTACAAAAAGTCTCTTGGAGCAATGGGCTAAAATAAACAGGAAACAAGATATTTAAGACTGAAAATCACCATTTTCGTGCTGGGCTGGTTGAGAAGGGGTCATATTTGAACTCCTCCTAGAGATTTTATCCAATTGACGTCAAACTTGGTAGGTGCGTTTATATAGACTTCCGAGTAAAAGTTATCAAAATTAGAATTTTGATGAAACGTGTGGGCGTGGCGCCCGCCAAGTTTGACCGCTTGACCCATTTTTAGTGTTTCGGGATGGTTGAGAAGGGTCCTATTTGAACGAACGAACTCTAGGATTTTATCCAATCGACTTCAAACTTGGTAGGCTGCCTATAGACTTCCGAGTAAAAGTTATCAAAATTACGAATTTTGATGAAACGGTGTGGGCGTGGCGGTCCGTCAATTTGACCGCTTGACCAATCCTGGCTAATGCGCGCGGTCAGTTTGAACAAACTGCTCAAGGCTCGCGTGTTTTCCGCCCGTGCCCCCGACGTGCCAGCCCCCGACGCGGCGGATGTGCGAGGGCGCCCAATGCTGCTTGCTTTAATTAGGCTCCGAGCACTGCGCGAGGCCCTATTGAATTTCAATGTTTATTATTTTTTTTATTATTTTTTTATTTTTCTTTTCTTCCTAAAAGTAAATCGCATTTTGACGGCCTATATATACTAAAACTCACGAAAATTTGCGTACTTCAAGGTCGGGCGTAAAATTACGTATTTTAGGGTGTCGCACATGGACGAACAAAAATGGCTCGACAGCGCCACCTAGATTTATGTTTTCGGAGGAGCCCTCGACACGGTTTCATCCACATGTACGGGATTTGGAGCAAGTATGTAACATCCGAGACGCAAAAAGTCTCTTGGTGACCGGGCTACGGCGAAGGTCACGGCCTCCATTTTGTTTCAAAGTTGGCGTTGTTTTTGGGGTCATTTCAGGGTCGATTTGAACGAACTCCTCCTAGAGCTTTCATCGAATCTGTTTGAAACTTGGCGTGTGTGTTCTTCAGGCCTCGACAATGAAAAGTTATCAAAATCGCGAGTTTTGGATTTACTGTGTGGGAGGGGCGGGGCCACGAAATTCGGCGTGTTTTATGAAATTTGACGTGCTATAACTTTGCGAAAAATACTCCAATCTTCCCCAAACCTCTGATATATAATGGCAGTCCGGACTAGAACGCATTTCCATTACAACATTTGGTGATTTTCACAGCGCCACCTGTTGGCGACAGGAAGTGTCATATTTTTTTAACGATAGCTTTCTCCGAAGTCTTTGAGTATATCCACCTCAAACTAGGTGTGGATGTTGTCAAGGCCTTGGTGTTGACATTTGAGAAAAAATTTCAACTTTTCATCAGAGGGCGTGGTCGTGACGGCACCTCAAAGTCAACAGTAGCGAATTTTTCGAAAAATCTGTGACTCCATTGACTTTTGGGCTGATTTTCAGAAAAAGTGTTGGGCTTTCACATACTTTCTCAGAGCAGTCTGAAACTTCTTGTGGTTATTGAGACCAATATGCAAAATTCGGCTGCATAATTAATTAGGGCGGGGCAAAAGCTCTATAGCGCCCCTTGAACTTTTATTTGAGACAGCCCTGCCACAGTTTTGGACACAGAGTTATGAAAGCTCAGCCGAATTGTAGAACATGGCAAGACCTACGAAAAAGTCTCTTGGAGCAATGGGCTAAAATGAACAGGAAGCGAGATATTTAAGACTGAAAATCACTGTTTTCGTGTTTCGGCTGGTTGAGAAGGGGTCATATTTGAACGAACTCGTCCTAGAGATTTTATCCAATTGACGTCAAACTTGGTAGGCGTGTTCATATAGACTTCCTGAGTAAAAGTTATCAAAATTATGAATTTTGATGAAACGGTGTGGGCGTGGCGCCCATGAAATGATTCAAAGAAGAAATCGTCATGAATCACCTGCTGAAGGCTTGTGATTCTCAGAAACTCAAGTGTTGGGCTTTCACATACTTTCTCAGAGCTGTCTGAAACTTCTTGCGTTTATTGAGACCAATATTACGCAAAATTCGGCTGCATAATTAATTAGGGCGGGGCAAAAGCGCTCTATAGCGCCCCTTGAATTTTTCTTTGAGGCAGCCCCGCCACAGTTTTGGACACAGAGTTATGAAACTCAGCCGAATTGTAGAACAAGGCAAGACCTACAAAAAGTCTCTGGAGCAATGGGCTAAAATAAACAGGAAGCGAGATATTTAAGACTGAAAATCACCATTTTTGGTGTTTCGGGCTGGTTGAGAAGGGGACCTAACTGACTGAACTCCTCCTAGGATCTTATCCCAGGGACTTCAACTTGTAATTGCTTTTCTAAAAGTAAATCGCATTTTAGACGGCCTATATATACTCAAAAACTCACGAAAATTTGCGTACCCCCAAAGTTGGGCGTAAAATTAAGTATTTTAGGGTCTCAGACATGGACGAACAAAAGTGGCTCTACAGCGCCACCTAGATTTATGTTTTCGGAGGAGCCTCGACACGGTTTCATCCACGTACGGGATTTGGAGGAATATGTAACATACCGAGACGCACAAAAAGTCTCTTGGTGTCCTGGCTACAGCGAAGGTCACGGCGTCCATTTTGTTTCAAAGTTGGCGCTGTTTTTGGGTCATTTCAGGGTCGATTTGAACGAACCTCCTAGAGCTTTATCCTATCTGTTTGAAACTTTGCGTGTGTGTTCTTCAGGCCTCGACAATGAAAAGTTATCAAAATCGTGAGTTTTGGATTTACTGTGTGGGAGGGCGGGGCCACGAAATTCGGCGTTTTCGTGAAATTTGACGCTATAACTTTGCGAAAAATACTCCAATCTTCCCAAACCTCTGATATATAATGGCAGTCCGGCCTAGAACGCATTTCCATGACTACATTTGGTGATTTTCACAGCGCCACCTGTTGGCGACAGGAAGTGTTATATTTTACTTGACGATAGATTTTTCCAAAGTCTTTGAGTATATTCACCTCAAACTAGGTGTGGATGTTGTCAAGGCCTTGGTGTTGACATTTGAGAAAAAATTTCAACTTTTCATCAGAGGGCGTGGCATGACGGCGCCTCAAAGTCAACAGTGGCGAATTTTTCGAAAAATCTGTGACTCCATTGACTTTTGGGCTGATTTTCAGGAAAAGTGTTGGGCTTTCACATACTTTCTCAGAGCTGTCTGAAACTTCTTGTGTGTATTAAGACCAATATTATGCAAATTTCGGCTGCATAATTAATTAGGCGGGGCAAAAGCGCTCTATAGCGCCCCTTGAACTTTTCTTTCAGGCAGCCCGCCACAGTTTTGGACACAGAGTTATGAAACCTCAGCCGAATTGTAGAACAAGGCAAGACCTACAAAAAAGTCTCTTGGAGCAATGGGCTAAAATAAACAGGAAGCGAGATATTTAAGACTGAAAATCACCGTTTTCAGTGTTTCGGGCTGGTTGAGAAGGGGTCATATTTGAACGAACTCGTCCTAGAGATTTTATCCAATTGACGTCAAACTTGGTAGGCGTCTTCATATAGACTTCCCGAGTAAAAGTTATCAAAATTATGAATTTTGATGAAACGGTGGGCGTGGCGCTCCATGAAATGATTCAAAGAAGAAAATCGTCAGGAATCACCTGCTGAAGGCTTGTGATTCTCAGAAACTCAAGTGTTGGGCTTTCACATACTTTCTCAGAGCTGTCTGAAACTTCTTGCGTTTATTGAGACCAACATTACGCAAAATTCGGCTGCATAATTAATTAGGGGGCGGGGCAAAAGCGCTCTATAGCGCCCCCTTGAATTTTTCTTTGAGGCAGCCCCGCCACAGTTTTGGACACAGAGTTATGAAACCTCAGCCAAATTGTAGAACAAGGCAAGACCTACAAAAAGTCTCTGGAGCAATGGGCTAAAATGAACAGGAAGCGAGATATTTAAGACTGAAAATGACCATTTTTGGTGTTTCGGGCTGGTTGAGAAGGGGACCTAACTGACCGAACTCCTCCTAGGGATCTTATCCCAGGGACTTCAACTTGTAATTGCTTTTCCTAAAAGTAAATCGCATTTTAGACAGCCCATATATACTCAAAAACTCACGAAAATTTGCGTACCCCCCCAAAGTTGGGCGTAAAATTACGTATTTTAGGGGTCTCAGAAATGGACATACAAAAATGGCTCTACAGCGCCACCTAGATTTATGTTTTCGGAGGAGCCCCTCGACGCGGTTTCATCCACGTGTACGGGATTTGGAGGGAATATGTAACATCCCGAGACACACAAAAAAGTCTCTTGGTGACCCGGGCTACGGCGAAGGTCACGGCCTCCATTTTGTTTCAAAGTTGGCGTTTTCTGTTTTTGGGGTCATTTAGGGGTCGTATTTGAACGAACTCCTCCTAGAGCTTTCATCCTATCTGTTTGAAACTTGGAGTGTGTGTTCTCAAGGCCTCGACAATGAAAAGTTATCAAAATCGTGAGTTTTGGATTTACTGTGTGAGGGGCGGGGCCACGAAATTTGGCGTGTTTTCATGAAATTTCGACGCTATAACTTTGCGAAAAATACTCCAATCTTCCCCAAACCTCTGATATATAATCGCAGTCCAGACTAGAACACATTTCCATGACAACATTTGGTGATTTTCACAGCGCCACCTGTTGGTGACAGGAAGTGTCATATTTTTTTGACGATAGCTTTCTCCGAAGTCTTTGAGTATATCCACCTCAAACTAGGTGTGGATGTTGTCAAGACCTTGGTGTTGACATTTGAGAAAAAAAATCAACTTTTCATCGGAGGGCGTGGCCGTGACGGCACCTCAAAGTCAACAGTGGCGAATTTTTCGAAAAATCTGTGACTCCATTGACTTTTGGGCTGATTTTCAGGAAAAAGTGTTGGGCTTTCATATACTTTCTCAGAGCTGTCTGAAACTTATTGTGTTTATTAAGACCAATATTACGCAAAATTCGGCTGCATAATTAATTAGGAGGCGGGGCAAAAGCGCTCTATAGCGCCCCCTTGAACTTTTATTTGAGACAGCCCCGCCACAGTTTTGGACACAGAGCTATGAAAGCTCAGTGAATTGTAGAACATGGCAAGACCTATGAAAAGTCTCTGGAGAAATGGGCTAAAATAAACAGGAAGCGAGATATTTAAGACTGAAAATCACCATTTTCTGTGTTTCGGGCTGGTTGAGAAGGGGTCATATTTGAACGAACTCCTCCTAGGGATTTTATCCAATTGATTTCAAACTTGGTAGGTGCGTTTAAATAGACTTCCCGAGTAAAAGTTATCAAAATTATGAATTTTAATGAAACGGTGTGGGCGTGGCGCTCCGTCAAGTTCGACCGTTTGACCGATGAAAATCACCATTTTTAGTGTTTCGGGATGGTTGAGAAGGGGTCCTATTTGAACGAACTCCTCCTAGGGATTTTATCCAATCAACTTCAAAATCGGTAGGCGCGTTCACATAGACTTCCCGAGTAAAAGTTATCAAAATTACGAATTTTGATGAAACGGTGTGGGCGTGGCGCTCCGTCGAGTTTGACCGTTTGACCGAATTCTGGCACGCGCGGGTCGGTTTGAACAAACTGCTTCAAGGCTCGCGTGTTTTCCGCCTCTGTGCCCCCGACGTGCCAGCCCCGACGCGCGGATGTGCGAGGCTCGTCCAATGCTGCTTGCAGCTTTAATTTTTTTATTTTTCTTTTTCTTCCTAAAAGTAAATCGCATTTTAGACGGCCTATATATGCTCGAAAACTCACGAAAATTTGCGTACCCCGGTCGGGCGTAAAATTACGTATTTTAGGGTGTCGCACATGGACGAACAAAAATGGCTCGACAGCGCCACCTAGATTTATGTTTTCGAGGAGCCCTCGACGCGTTTCATCCACGTGTACGGGATTTGGAGGGAATATGTAACATACCGAGACACAAAAAGTCTCTTGGTGACCTGGCTACGGCGCACGTCACGGCGTCCATTTTGTTTCAAAGTTGGCGTTGTTTTTGGGGTCATTTCAGGGTCGATTTGAACGAACTCCTCCTAGAGCTTTCATCCTATCTGTTTGAAACTTGGCGTGTGTTCTCAAGGCCTCGACAATGAAAAGTTATCAAAATCGTAACTTTGGATTTACTGTGTGGGAGGGCGGGCCACGAAATTCGCGCAGTGTTTATAAAATTGACGCATATAACTTTGCGAAAAATACTCCAGTCTTCGCCAAACCTCTGATATATAATCGCAGTCCGGCCTAGAACGCATTTCCATGACAACATTTGGTGATTTTCACAGCGCCACCTGTTGGCGACAGGAAGTGTCATATTTTTTGACGATCACTTTCTCCAAAGTCTTTGAGTATATCCACCTCAAACTAGGTGTGGATGTTGTCAAGGCCTTGGTGTTGACATTTGAGAAAAAAAATCAACTTTTCATCGGAGGGCGTGGCCGTGACAGCGCCTCAAAGTCAACCATGGCGAATTTTTCGAAAAAATCTGTGACTCCATTGACTTTTGGGCTGATTTTCAGGAAAAAGTGTTGGGCTTTCACATACTTTCTCAGAGCAGTCTGAAACTTCTTGTGTTTATTGAGACCAATATTACGCAAAATTCGGCTGCATAATTAATTAGGGGGCGGGGCAAAATCGCTCTATAGCGCCCCCTTGAACTTTTCTTTGAGACAGCCCCGCCACAGTTTTGGACACAGAGTTATGAAACCTCAGCCGAATAGTACAACAAGGCAAGACCTACAAAAAGTCTCTTGGAGCAATGGGCTAAAATAAACAGGAAGCGAATATTTAAGACTGAAAATCACCGTTTTCGGCTTTTGGCTGGTTGAGAAGGGGTCATATTTGAACGAACTCCTCCTAGGATTTTATCCAATCGACTTCAAACTTGGTAGGCGTGTTCATATAGACTTCCTGAGTAAAAGTTATCAAAATTATGAATTTTGATGAAACGGTGTGGGTGGCGCTCCATGAAATGATTCAAAGAAGAAAATCGTCAGGAATCACCTGCTGATGGCTTGTGATTCTCAGAAACGCAAGTGTTGGGCTTTCACATACTTTCTCAGAGCTGTCTGAAACTTCTTGCGTTTATTGAGACCAATATTACGCAAAATTCGGCTGCATAATTAATTAGGGCGGGGCAAAGGCTCTATAGCGCCCCCTTGAATTTTCTTTGAGGCAGCCCTGCCACAGTTTTGGACACAGAGTTATGAAACCTCAGCCAAATTGTAGAACAAGGCAAGACCTACGAAAAGTCTCTTGGAGCAATGGGCTAAAATGAACAGGAAGCGAGATATTTAAGCATGAAATGACCATTTTTGGTGTTTCGGCTGGTTGAGAAGGGGACCTAACTGACTGAACTCCTCCTAGGATCTTATCCCAGGGACTTCAACTTGTAATTGCTTTTCTAAAAGTAAATCGCATTTTAGATGGCCTATATATACTCAAAAACTCACAAAATTTGCGTACCCCAAAGTCGGGCGTAAAATTAAGTATTTTAGGGTCTCAGACATGGACATACAAAAATGGCTCTACAGCGCCACCTAGATTTATGTTTTCGGAGGAGCCCTCGACACGGTTTCATCCACGTGTACGGGATTTGGAGGAATATGTAACATCCCGAGACGCACAAAAGTGTCTTGGTGACCTGGCTACGGCGAAGGTCACGGCCTCCATTTTGTTTCAAAGTTGGCGTTCTGTTTTTGGGGTCATTTCCAGGGTCGTATTTGAACGAACCTCCTAGAGCTTTCATCCTATCTGTTTGAAACTTGGCGTGTGTGTTCAAGGCCTCGACAATGAAAAGTTATCAAAATCGTAAGTTTTGGATTTACTGTGCGGGAGGGCGGGGCCACGAAATTGGCGTGTTTTCATGAAATTTTGACGCTATAACTTTGCGAAAAATACTCCAATCTTCCCAAACCTCTGATATATAATCGCAGTCCAGACTAGAACACATTTCCATTACAACATTTGGTGATTTTCACAGCGCCACCTGTTGGCAACAGGAAGTGTCATATTTTTTGACGATAGCTTTCTCCAAAGTCTTTGAGTATATCCACCTCAAACTAGGTGTGGATGTTGTCAAGGCCTTGGTGTTGACATTTGAGAAAAAAAATCAACTTTTCATCGGAGGGCGTGGCCATCACGGCGCCTCAAAGTCAACAGTGGCGAATTTTTCGAAAAAATCTGTGACTCCATTGACTTTTGGGCTGATTTTCAGGAAAAAGTGTTGGGCTTTCACATACTTTCTTAGAGCTGTCTGAAACTTCTTGTGTGTATTAAGACCAATATTATGCAAATTTCTGGCTGCATAATTAATTAGGGCGGGGCAAAAGCGCTCTATAGCGCCCCTTGAACTTTTATTTGAGGCAGCCCTCCACAGTTTTGGACACAGAGTTTTGAAAGCTCAGCCGAATTGTAGAACAAGGCAAGACCTACAAAAGAGTCTCTTGGAGCAATGCGCTAAAATGAACAGGAAGCGAGATATTTAAGAATGAAAATCACCATTTTTAGTGTTTCGGCTGGTTGAGAAGGGGTCATATTTGAACGAACCTCCTAGAGATTTTATCCAATTGACCTCAAACTTGGTAGGCGTGTTCATAGACTTCCGAGTAAAAGTTATCAAAATTTTGAATTTTGATGAAACGGTGTGGGCGTGGCGCTCCGTCAAGTTTGACCGTGACCGATGAAAATTACCATTTTTAGTGTTTCGGGATGGTTGAGAAGGGTCCTATTTGAACGAACTACTCCTAGGATTTTATCCAATCGACTTCAAACTTGGTAGGCGCGCTCATATAGACTTCCGAGTAAAAGTTATCAAAATTTTGAATTTTGATGAAACGTGTGGGCGTGGCGCTCCGTCGAGTTTGACCATTTGACCGAATTCTAATGCGCTGGTCAGTTTGAACAAACTGCTTCAAGGCTCGCGTGTTTTCCGCCCTGTGCCCCCGGACGCGCGCGGATGTGCGAGGGTCGCCCAATGCTGCTTGCAGCTTTAATTTTCTTATTGTTGTTGTTGTGTAAAGGAGTAGGGCAAAATAAGAATTTCATTGCTGTGTTTTTACTTACAAATGACAATAAATCTCTTAACATCTGGAAATCTTGAAATTTAAAAAATGTGTGTAGTTACTGTCAATTCACTTCAGCAGGTGGTGCGTTGTTCCTGATGTGTATCCATCAGACAAGAAATCAAACCTTCACATGTTTTCCTTTTGGGTGATGTTGCACTGTTTGTTGCACTGTTGAATATTGAACTTACATTTGTAATCAGTATACACAAAGAAAAACAAAACTCACTCTAATGGCTAAACCAGAAATTACTCACAAGTGGCTCCTACAGTGTGTTTGAATTGACCACAGTCATTACTTTTGGCTATGAATACATTTATAATGTATTGATTGCTGTTGCCTTCCAGGTTCACTGACCTCCAGGAAATATGCAGTGCAGTTTGAGCTCAGTGGGTGGCAGACATGCTACCTCTGCAATGCAACAGTCTTACACACATTACATCCAGTATGTATTGCACAAACACACAAGTGTTGTTTGGTTACTCACACAGCTGCTGATATAACCGCTATTCTTCTGTAGGTTTAGACCTTTATTAAATACTACACAGTTAGACAGCAATGACAGATAATGACAAGTTAATTTTGTATTAACGGTTGTGTGATCAAATCACGTTTGTTCGGTGTTGTATTCTCATAATCTCTCTGGATGTGGTCAAAAGAGATGATAGGTTTTGTTCTAGTAAAGCTCTTTCTAGTAGTCACTTGATCGCAATAACATTTTATAGTGCCAGTTTAACTCGAGATGAGATGTTAAAACGGTTTTTGCTTACTTTTGAAAAAAAGTGTGCTGGTCTGCCTGACTGTGTGGCTCAGGGGTCCACCACCTGAATAAACAGTGAGGATATGATACAGTGACAACAGGCCGCAGAGTTCTCTGCAGAGTTTGAGAGAAGAGGAGAGGGTGAAGAATGATGAGAAAAGAGAGAGATGAAGGGAAGAAGTTCACATACATTCATTCATTCATCTATCGTACATGCCCTTACCTGTGCTGATAGGTGCTTCATTTAACTCCCTGTTCCTGGTAAGGTGTTCTTACTTTATGCCAAGATAGAGGAGGAAGAAAGGTGAGAAAATGTGTTGAAATGTAAATATCTGGACTGTCAGGATGCTGTTGGAAATTTGATGGCATTGCCAGGTTTTTCCTGGAAAACAAACAATTATTAAAACTATTACAATAAGTTGAATAAGATGCTGCATATTGTGTATGTTTCATAATATATTTAGACTACACTGTCCTGATTATACGAACAGGATCTGGTAAAGATGTTTTCATCTATATATAAAATATATCATTGTTATGTTTTGTTTTATTAAGACGCAGTCGTTCTCTGTTGTACAACATGGGAGTCCCATGTTGATTTGCTGTGGTCATAAGCTGCACAGATAACTGTTGTTTTCCTTCTCATTTCCTCGTCTCCTTCTCTCGTCCTACTGGAGGGAAAACACTTTAAATCCTTCCTTTTAGCGCCTCTCCACCAATGAGCAACGAGAGGAAATGAGTCAGAAGTGAGGGAAGATGGGAAGATTATTGACACTCACCCCTGGGCTGTGGTCTCGTTAATAACTCTGTCAAGCTAAACAAAGCTGAACATGTACAACTGGCTTTAATTTTCAAAATAAGGCTTTTATTGAAAATGTTCTTTAAAATGTGACACATTTTTTACAATATTTCAGAACATATTTAAAGAAGATTAAATAATTTCCTATAATGTATTGAATTAAATTATAATTAAGCACAATTTGTCAAACGTATGCGAGCGTTTAGACCGTTTATGGTTTTAATTTGAAGGCACACTCCCGTAGCTTCCGGTTTAGCTCTGACTTTCTCTAGCCAGCTTAGCACAGCTCATTAACAGCTGCCTGGTTGCTAGACGACTCTATCTGCAACAGTGATGTGAAAACATTAACCTCTCCATGGAAAGACAGCAACATGTTAACGGATTTCAGGAAGCGATGGTCCACCGTGTCTCCTGTCGTCTTATTACGTGGGTAAACCGCAGTATTGTGGACGAAAATCCGAGTTTTAGCTCAGCTAACGTCTCTTTTGTTGCCCCGTGTTTTTTACTACTAGCAAGAGGGGGCAACCTGAAGAAGTGCGCTTTCTGACTTGGTGTGAGGGAGAAAAATGAGAGGATCACACACGGATAAAGTCAAGTTTTACAACTTAACGTAACGTTTGCTTAAACAGCTATGTTCAGTTCAACTGCTAAGATGTCTCTGGAGGCGAGTGATGTTCAAACAGATGAAGACTGCGAGGAGCTGGTGAGTCTTTTAGCTCTGGTCAGGTCAATAATCAGCCTTTTAAGTTAGCTTCTTATTTAAAGCATGTAGCTGTGTCATTTGTCACACACAACATGATAGCTTATGGCACTTGTTTTTGGCTTAAAAACTGATGAAGTGATGTCTACTTGTAATAGTTTGGAAATATGTGCAAAACTTGTTTGTTCGCCTCATTTGAATGACTCTTAAAGGTCTGTAGAGCAACAATAACAAAACAAACATCAGAGAGAAATAAAACTTTATGTAAACCTGTTTTATCCATATAACCAGATTTATGTTTGGGGTTCAGTCATTTCTGGTTTCTGCAGTGTTGATTAGACTGAGACCTTCAGCATGAGACACAGTAAACATACATTAACATTAACCTGTAAGATGAATCTGAATTTAAATTAAAACCTCTGCAAAGAGATTAAACATGTGCAACACTTGTACGATGCCGCACCCCAAGAGGAAGATGAGGTGAAAAGTTGAAAATGAAACACAGCGGATAATTAGGAGACAATTAGAACAATTAAAATATGTTGCATATGATGCTGGATTTTGTGTTTCAAATTAAATTTAGACTACACTGTCACTCTGTCAGTGTTGATTTGACCGACACAAATTAAACATAAGCATTTCAAAATCTCTGTTTGTCTTATTAGGATGGCTTCTCTTTCTCTGCTGACATTTTGGAAAAGGTAAACAGATTTTTAAATGGTTTGTAGTTTATTTTTGGGTTAGTGTTTTCCTTTTAGACACATCAGTTTCATTAATTTCCCTATTGCTTTAACATTTTGTATTTAACTATCAGAGAACAAGGAGGAAGAGATCTTCTGGCAAGCCTCCCCCGTCTCCAAGTAAGATCCGCTCAGCTGCTCTGTGGGGATTTTTTGTGTGTGTGTGTGTGCAGATGCTGTAACAAATTCTCCAAAATTTCATGATTGTTTACATACAGTATGTGAATGTGCAGGGTCTCCATACCTCTCCAGTATGAACATGAATCCCAGAAGAGCAGCAGTGGCCGCCTGGAGGCTGCCGAGGGCCTCCCTGGGGGACACCCGAGGTGACACACCTGGGGAGAGCGGCTCGGCTCGCCTCACATCCCTCAGCAACGGCCACGGTAAGCGCCACACAAACACAGCTGAAGCTGAAGCGGTTGCAGAGGCTCTGGCTTGTAGGTGTCCCGCTTTGTCATGAGGTTTTTGGGAAACTGACGATGAACTCTGTGAGCGTTAAAACAATATTTAATTTGGTTTTATCTTTCTGGGATTTTCTAAGAGAAAATCACTTCTTTACCTTTAAAGGTGTAACACAACACCAACAACACTAAGTCTAATATTTTTGCTTTACAAAGTTGTTATGTCTAACATTTTACCAAATACACTCAGTTGCCAGATTACGGTACACTGTGGTAAAACTAAGGCCGCATTCAGACAGAGTCCGTGGTACTGTGGCAGAATGCAGGGTTTTCCATTAATTTGAGTCGGGGTGGTGTATTTTGGCTGCGGTGGTGTGAGCCACAGGGGTGTCTGCCAGAAAACATAGTAACCTGCGGTGGAGAAGTTGAGAATCCAACTTTGGAAAGACACAGCCCGACGTCAAACTGCAGCTGCCAATCAGGTGATTAGACTGGTCAATCCCTTCACAATCAGCCTGAAGTGTCTCTGAAACTGAGGCTATCCAGGTGGATTCATGAACTAAACCCTGACTGAACACCTGTTGTGTTCTAGCTTTGTTTATTTCATGATCTCAGCTCGCAATTTATGCTGCAAAATAGTGACACAAAGAAGTTTAATTTGCTTTATGTCTGATGATTTGAGAGAGACAGAGTAAGGGAGAGAGCGAGCACTGGTCATGAGGCAGTGAATGAGAGTGAGGGAGCACCAGCATCGATAAATAAAGTTATTTCATTGTTTCACAGCAGTCTAATACAACAGTCCTACAATAGATCCTACCTTAATGGAGGTTCTAATGTTGAAACTCTTATAGAGAGCTGTTGATCCAACTTCATGATCACTTTGCAGGATGTAGTTTGTTGGTGCGTTGGACTGTATTACATCACGCAGAGAGACGTCTCTGATATTCAGCCTACTGACATTGATATAAATGAGCTGGACAAAATAATAGAAGCACCACAGTGTATTTTACAGAAATTTGCAGGCTGCACAATCAAAATAAAGAGCTAAAACTGGGCTAAATAGCTCCATGGCTTCACTACTTATCTCTGTATCATCATGCATACTTGTTACGTGATCTGGTTTTATATAAAACAATTGGTGGAACTTCAGGGAGTTTGCTCTCAGATGGTGTTAAATGCATGAGTCAGACAGAGTATTGATTTGTGTTGGGAAATATCTCAAACTCGCCTCTCAATATGCAACTTTTTAGATGCCTCCCAGACGCTAAGATCAGAGTTCGATGTCACACCAGAGCTTCTCAAACAGACCCTGAGCATGAGGAAACACAAGCACCTTCACTCTGGATCCAATGGTGAGACAATGTGTAGGTGTGTCAGAATGAGAAATGAAGTGAGGAAGAAATCGAAGGTCAGATTTTATGCTAAACAGAAGAGAAGGCTCAGGAGACGGTGTCAGAAAGCAGACTGGAAAGTGTGGACGTGAGTGACTGTTTGTGTGATTATGCACCATCTCCCCATTTGTCCCCATGTGTTGCAGGCTTCACCTTCAGCTCAGGTGACCACA